>WTSP01003861.1:88535-152552 GCA_025331215.1 Actenoides lindsayi | reverse complement strand
TGGATGCTCGTCTGTTAAGTTAAGCGCGGCAACTTGGAGGTGGTTGGGCCGGGGTGTAGTCGGTGCGGGGGAGCTGCGCTATTGAGAGCCGGTTGTTGGGAGTCAACAACTTAACAAAAGCCCGCAACGAGGAGCGGGCGGGCTGGGGATGCTCGTCGGGGCGCGGGGTGCCGCGCAGCCTTCCCAAGCGGTACTGACAGGCGTTTAAAACGCATCGCTCGTTCAGGGCTCTGAGCCGTGGGCGGGTTATTAAAGGGTTACTTAGGGCGCCTTTAATTCCTCAGCGCGTGTAAGCTCAGGGAAGCCTTGGAAGTAGTGCTTGGGTTTCTGACCTTATGTCAGCTTTCTCTGAGGAAACGGTAAAAGGATAAAGCTCGTAAGTTGCCCGCGTTTTCGCCTCTGTTGTTTGCCTTTGCATCTATTTTTTTACTCGCGTTTTGCACGCTCTAGGTGCGCGCTTGGCAGCCGGTGCTCTTTACAGGCGCGCTTGTCTGCCTGACAATCTTAGCTGAGAAAGTCCTGCCGGATTAAAGAGCGGTGGCCCCTCGGGAAGCAAAGGTACGGCCGGGGTCAAATGCTGACCAGGTTATTGCGGTTCCCAGTCTCCCAAGCCGCGGTCGTGAAGCGCAGCTCGAACTCCTAACAAAACTGTCCCGAGAGAAGCAGGATCACGCAGTCCTAGCGAGCTGTAGCCCGAGCAGCTCATCTGGCCCGAACCGAGGAGAATTCATCCTCATTTAGCTTCGGGAATTGAGTTCCTTTCTGTATTGGCGCCGCGGAAGGGTTCGTTTCGGTAGCGGGTGAAGTTTGATGCCGCAAATGGGAAACGACCCAAGTCGACTGCTGCCGCTTCGCAGGACGCCCTGAACGAGGTCACGCGAAGGATTTTGAGGCGCTTGGTTAATACCCCGGTGGCATTTTGAATAACTTCTCATCCGTTCGTATTGTAAAGTAAGTAACAGCTCCGTAGTCATGTCGAGTAAGGTGGTTTGGGGTTTTTTTTTTCCCCAAGAGGAAAGTAAAAGAAAGAGCAAGAAGTATTTTTAGTGTATCTCAAGTCTCAGTTACCAGGTTCTAGAAGAGATGAAAAGCCTCCGTGCCTGAGTATTTCAAAAGACAGGTAGCAAACACCTGCTATGGACCTCCTGATTTTTTATTTTTTACTTACTTTTTTTATTTGTGGGGTGGTTTTTTTTTGTTGTTTGGTTGGTTTTGGTTTTGAGTTGTAGGATAATGCCCAAGTTGGGGTGCTCTTCCCTGGTCGTATACATCTCGTCTGTGATCCTACTTCGGATTCTGGCTCTCTGTGCGTTAGGAGCCACCCTTCTTTCGACACCGTTTGCACGTGCTTCGAGATCAATTCAGTGACCATCTCGGTGCCCTTCAGATGGAGTGCTGTCGGGAGGAGACCCCGGTGCTTCAAGTTGCGGGGTTCACCCCTCATCCGGCCAGAAGCCCCCCCCCGAACCCCACCCGTCTAAGGGTGGTTGGAGCTGTCACGCTGGGATCTAATTAGAAAAGCTCTTGATCTGGTAAAGTAGGTAAAGTGCAGCCACTGGCAAGGGGTGGAATGAAGCCCCCTGATGCCAGGGTTGTACCCACCATGGGCAGCGGGTGGTCCTGGTCCAGGTCCCGGTCCTGGTCCCGTCCCCGGGGAGCCGTGGGCTGTGCCACCCCGGGCAGGGGCGCGGCGGGGAGCGGAGGGAGGAGCTGACCTCTGCAAACACCGAGGCTTGCCAGCCTTACTCAGCCTTCGCTGAGTAAGAGGTGGGAACGGTTCCCATCGGAAATGGGAGCGGGCAAAGATCTACCCGTGGGTACGGGGCGGAGGAGCCTCTCGCTGCCGGGCTGCTGAGCCCAGGGCTGCGGGTCTTCGCTCTCCGAGCACCACACGGATGCTCTGGGTAACGGTGGAGTGTGTTTCCACGGGGGTACGAGGCCCACCTCAGTCACCCCGTAGCAAATCAGGTTCTTCACCGGAAGAAAAGTGTGGCCTGAGTCTGGTTTGGGGTTTTTTTTGTATTCATGAATAAGTTTTCTTAGGTCTTTCTTGTCGGTGGGGCCATTCGTTGTTATTAATCTCTTAATCAAGTATTGAGACTCTAGTTAAGATATTAAAGCTTATAGATGTCCTCTGTGGAAGTAAGTAATTTCTCATGCTGAGCATTCTCTAATTAGGGTTCTTCAACCATTAACCAAAGTGGGTTACCATTAAAGGTAATGGTAAAGGAAAAAAAAAAAAAACCCAAGTGAGTTTAGGAGGTTTGACCTGCCCTGTCACTTCTGGTATCTATTTACCTACCCTATCACTACTAGTTAACTATCACTGGACTATTACTATCACTAGCTGACTAGTAGCACAGTGAAGTCAGTGCTCCCAATGTCGACAGCGTGCATTTACATCTGAATTATTCTAAGCCCTTTTACAGCAGAGGTTTGGCCAAGGCTTCCGTGGCTCTCTAGCCTGAATTCTAGGACACTGATAACAGGGATTCTTGAAAGGACATAACACTTAGCTGTCCCCTGGGCTGCACATAGGGCACGGGCAGGCCACCTTCTGTGGCACAACAGCTTCATTTAACAAAAAAAAAAAATCAGAATAGAACTGAATGCGTTTGGATCTGTGAAATCAAGGCCATGGTAGTTGGTTGCAGACCTGTAGGGTCAGCGTTTGTATTTAAGACTTACTGAGAAAGTGTACCCACCTATACCGTAGGTATCTCCTTTGCTTCTCTCTGAGGCAGAGAATTAGAGCTTGGCTTGATCCCGATGATGTGATCTGTTTATCAAACTGTTGTGGTGTTCTGGCCAAGCCCAGAACACAGCCGCTCTCTTTTTTTGATCAACATTCACAAATGTTTGCCATTGACCTCGATAATTTTGCAGCCTTGATGAAAGAACAAAAATTGTGCTGTTTATTTTCGGTTTCTTTTTGTTTCTTTTTTTTTTTGGAAAGGGATTAGGCTGCACCACGGACTTAAAAAGTGGCTAGAGCTATTTTAGTAACTGCTGGGTTTTATTTAACTTGTATTTATCCAAGTTCTGCTTTATGAAGCCTAAAATGCGACTTAGTGAACCTGTCTTGGTCAAAATTTTTAAGCATGCGTTGTCAATAAATAGCTACATGGAGCTGGCAAAAGAGAAATGTGAGATCCCTGCTTTTAAGCACTTGGTAGCCCTGTGGGCAACGATAGGCTTACTTTTCTTTTTTTGGTTTCTCTATGAGAGAAGGAAAAACAGTGTGAAAGGGTCCTCGTCCTGTATTTCAGCTTCCAAGGTGGCAGATATTAGAGTGTAACTCGAAAACACTTGGATTTTTCTGGTGTGGGTGACCTTGAAGCTGAGAAAGGGGTTAGTAGCAGCTCTGAAGAAGTGTTGGGAGGAGGCAGCTTTAGTAACAAGGCAAAAAAAACCCCAAAACATTGGTATGCAGGAGCTTCCAAAAGTGGGAGCAGCGTAGGAATGGCTGCGATTTGTTCACTTCTACCTTCTGCTACAGTTGCTCAACAATTGCAGAGCTGCACTTAAAAATACCCCTTTATGTGGAACAGCAGGTAAACAAGTTGTTCCGGGCCGGGGCTGTGATGCTGTGCATTTCAATGCACTGTTTTTAGGGTAGAGGGAGTAAACATCAGAATGGCAGCATTTCTTTGCTGCTCCTTTGTGTTTCCTACTCGGTTTATGGGGTACCATCATTGCTTCTGCTACCTCCTTGATAAAATAGTGAGCCTGACCTCGCGATTCCATTTGGCATCGTGTAAACAACGGTGCCTTACCTGTAGGAAACGCTTCCAGGGAGTAAAAGAAGATGGACTGAGGGAAAGAAAAAGACGGTTTCGAGATGTGCCCTTTTCCTTTGACATCATACTGGAGCTTTTTAGATTTTTTTCAGTTTCTTTGGATTTATGTGGGCAATGTTTTTTTTGTTTATTTTTTTTATTTCCCCCCCCCCAGGGCTTGGACCAAACAGCAGAAATGGTGAAAGAAAAATGAAAGAGCTGTTACGGGTTTCTACTTCAGCTCTCCCAAAAGTCCTTTTCTGTTGTTTCCTCCCTTGGTCCCTTTTGGGGTAGCTGTGTTTGCTCTGCATGCGTGTGCCTGCCTGGAATTGCATTACTTCCACTCCGTGGCAGGGCAAACGCTACAAATCTCATCACATAAGCCTCAACTTGCAAAATTCTCCATAACTTCTCTAATTCACGAGACGTTCATTTTAAAAAAAAAAGGACTTGTTTGTTAATCTTTGTAAGATTTTTCACTTGAATTCTCCTACGTTCTATTGGAATGCTAGAGATCTTCCCCTCGATTTACTGGCTTTAATCAAAGGCTTCGATTGCTTGAGCTTGAAAATCATCTTTCTTGTTAATTTACTATGCTGTGTTCAGTGTAAGTTGGCAAGACGGATGCTTATCTCCTCAGGAGTTGGGATGTTGATGCTACATTATTAAAGAGAGACAACCTGTATGTAGTTTATGGGTGTGGGTACAATGGTAGTTGTGTGGATTGTAAGGTGCTGAAAGTCCTTTTCAAAATTCTTTCATTTATTATCCATTTTTGATTATGTTTTGTGGCCCTGTTTCATTGTTGTTAGTGGCTGGTTGGTTGTTGGTTTTGTTTGTTTGGGGTTGGTTTCTTTCTGTTTTAGCCCTTGATCTGTTCTCTATAAGGCCAATGCCACAAAATGCACTCTTAAGATCAAAGTAAATACGCAGAATTTAAGCCTCTGATACCAAAATACCTTGGAAATGAATACTTTAATACTACCAGGCTTATAGATGAAATTATTTGTAGGAATTGACAGAAATACATAAAAAAAAGCAATTATACCACCTTATAGACAATGGCTAGGTGCAGAGGCAAGTTGACTTGCAGCCCCAGATAGCTCCCTGGTCATGCCCTCCAGTTAGGGGAAGGTTCTGTAGGCTTTGTAGGGCATGCAGCGTGTGTAGGTCAAGGATTGCCAGCCCATGCTGAACCTGATGACTGGGGTGTAGCACTGGAGGAAGATTTAAGGGATTTTGTAAGGAATTTTGCACGGGCTGAAGGGACTCTTTCAGTTCAAAAAGAATCCAAATAAGCAAATAATCTTCTCCTTTTGAGTAGTTTGATTAAAACCAGTGTAGTAACGCAGTGCCATGAAGAAATTAAGCCTGTAATGTAAGGAAGAGATTGACTCAGCCTAGATCCCCCCCCTCAAGTCCCCGATGATCAGTCAACATTCTGAAGAGAATCAACAGGCTTAATGAGCCACCTGATTGCAGGAGGTTTGTGTGAATAGGAGAGTTTAATCGGTGACTAAGTTGTTCTACTCTTTTCCAGCTTTATAACTGAGAAAGGTATATGAAAATCTTGCATTCTCCCATCAGTTAATTAGCTGTCATGAATTGAACAGGCAGGGTTATTTTTGTCATTATTTTCCTCTGAAGTGCTCTTAAACAATGACTTTTTTTTTTTCCTCTTACAGCTGTGATTATTAACAGGAAAATAACACTTCAGAAACAGAATGCGGCTTATTTTTTGCCTGAGAAGGTGAAATATTTTCAAAGAGAGATGGCTGATAGAGGTGGGAAGATCCTTCCAGGACAATTGTACATTGAAGTGGAGTACGACTATGAGTATGAGGCCAAGGACAAGAAAATTGTGATTAAGCAAGGGGAGAAATACATCTTGGTGAGAAAGACTAACGATGATTGGTGGCAAGTCAAAAGAGATGAAAATTCAAAACCCTTTTACGTGCCAGCACAGTATGTGAAGGAGATACCACGGAAAGCACTGATGCCACCTGTTAAGCAGGCAAGCATGCTGCCAAATAATACGTTGAAGTTGACACATGGATTACAGAGATCGACAGAAAATGTGAATAAGTCACCAGAGCTTTCTAGTTTTGGGAAATCTTCTCCGGTTCAAGTGTCTTGCTTAGTTCGAGATGCCAATCAAAATCTGGGACCAAACAATAGCCCTGGTCAAACTCTGGGTTTGAGCCTGGACCTTACTCAAAACAATGGAAAACTTAACAATGAGTTGCAATCGCCCAAGGTTTCCAATCAGTACAGAACCATCTCCATGGGTCATTTCCCGTGTCCAGAGTTCCTGGAAATAGAGAAGACCAGCTTTTTGCATGAACAATCTTGTGATTCAGCAGGAGAAGGCTCAGAAAAAATTCACCAAGATTCTGAGTCTGGAGATGAACTCAGTAGTAGCTCCACAGAACAAGTGCAGGTAAGCTTTAAAAAAAAAAAAAAGGTCCCTGGAGAACTGTGTGGGTTTTCCCTTTTTTTTGGTCCTTGTTGCCATAATTGCTTGTTACTGTTTTTAGACTTATTCCTCATAAATTCAGATTGTTCAAGTAAAAATGTCTTACCTCGGCATGAAGTGGTTATTGAAGTTTAAACAGTTGATGTGTAGAGCTCTGTTCCTTGCAGAGTGACTTTGCTTTGGGGATTAATTCCATTTACATCGTCCTGTGAGTGAATGTTATCAAACCACTTTGGTTCTTTCTTCCTTTGTTAAGGTTGTGTTGAGATGACATTGCATTTGGGTTATATTTTCTTCCAGGTGAAGGGAACCTACTGCAGTAAATCCTCACTTGGCTTGTTGCAATAATGGTGCTGGTCAGCTTTTCCTCAGCATAAGAACTGTAAATTGATGTGTTAGTGGGTGGAATAGTTTAAAAATTGGCACACTTAAAGATTTATACGGTGTCTAGTTCCTGGCTCGGTTATTTTCTTTGTATACTCTTATAATGAGTCAGCCTTGCCAATTCTGCTTCTCCCAACTTTACTCTGGATTAAAGCTGAGAACATGTGAGTTTGTTAATTAGTATGGAAGAATCTCAGGAATGATGTACTCCCACTTCGGGCTAAAACTGAGCATTGATGGCTTTTTTTCTTTTCACCAGGGAAGTGGTTTGTCTCACTTTTAATTTTAAACAGGCCTCCCCCACCCCCAAGAAAAAGATTAGCACTCTGACTTAGATAATCAGGTCACTTTGGTGCAGGTAACCAAGTTAATTAGTCTCCTGTAATCCAGCTTTGTTCTCCAATCGACGATGTATGTGTTAGGTAGACAAAATTACTTATGCATGTATGTAGATAATTCCTGCACCTCACCATCCCCCTCCCACCTTTCTGTAGCGAGATGTTAAATCATTTTTAAATTCTAAGGTCAAAAGCTCCTTAGTCTTGAACTTTCTTACACTGTAATGTGAAAGTGTTGTTGCTTGGGAACGAACTGATCGTTATAGTAAATCCCACTCAGTGCGTCCTCACAGGACCAAAGGAACTCACTCAAGTCTGGTACTCAAATAAAAGTTGATGCTAACTCTGGAATCAGGAGAGCTGTGAAACTGTACTTTGTTAATAAGACACAATTAAGACAAAGCTGCTTAGTTAATGGGTGAGTGTGGGAAGATCTTAAAGATGCATTGATTGGGTGGTTTATGTAGTCTTGAACTGGATGAGCTCGTACGCGTATATTTATTGGAATACTCAGAATCAGTAGTTTTTCCATATCCTCCTCTACTCTTGGCTTCATTCTAGAGTTTCTCTAGTTACAGGACATCATGCCTCTAACATTTGTATCTTTTATGAAACTTTAACTTCCCTGCCCCTTAGCAAATGGGGGAATAAATAGGTCTGCCCAATTTAATTTTTTCGGTAGTGATTTCTTGTTTATGCAGTGTGCTGGTTTATTAATTTTCTTGCACTTCCTCTACAGCTGACTCCTAGCTCGCTGTAGTTGATATGAGCCACTTAAAACTTGGAAGGATAAAATAATAATGTATTTTTAGGAGCATGTGTAGTAGCCCATCTGCTGCCAGAGTAATCGATTGCCAAACAAATGATGTAAGTACTAAGGAATGTTTAGAAAATATATCCTGCTTTAGTTTACCATAGTATAGTTTGTATATTTTATATATATATAATGATTATAGTAACATATACATATTATATATTATTATAATAACTTATATTTATTAACAGTTATATAACAAGTACTAATAAGAAGACAGTTCCTTTTACTGTGTTGACTATAGTTTGGTGCATCTCCTTCTCTGAAGTAGATGAAATTAATGTTACATGGGTGTCTTGTCAAATAACAAGAAATATAGGGCCTGCGGCTCAGTTTCCACCAGACTTTGTGACTGTTGATGCTGTGACTCTCTTCACCTTTCTCCCTCCTCCCTAAATATACTTGGCTCAACGCTACAACCTCTCTGCAGGTTTGGATTTGAGTGGAGCAGCTATACACGTATTTGCACACTTCATTGGGCTGTGGAAGGTCTGAAGATGGGGTGTTTCCACAGTGCTTAAAAACTACAAACCCTAAACGTGCTACAGTTTGGCTGAGGAAAAAGCGTGGCAGCTTCTGATATTAGTGAAGAACTTGCCCTTCTGACACTCGTGGGTGACAAGAATGTAGAATGCTCCCCGTGCCTTGCGTGCAAACTGTGAAGTAACTGGAGCTCATCGTGTGCGGTCACCAGCTCTTTAAATACAACCAAAAAAAAAAAAAGTTTGACATTTAGTAGCCACGGGGATGAAAGCAGTAGCAGCACTGATGTCACTGTTAGCTCAGTCTGGCTATTCAGAGTGCCAGCCTTCTCACTGGAACAGCCTCCTGGTTTGGTTTTGTTGGTGGTTTTTTTTTTTTTTGGTAGAATTCTTTCAATAATGAGCATTGTTTAGTAGAAATCAGCTGTGCAGAAATTAATGGCTGAGAAAGCTGGTTTTTATTGCTCTTAGTCTGCAGTGAGAACATCAAGTTCCCAGTTTTGACTCACAAACAGGATTTCACTTCATAAGACTGACTGGGGTTCTCCCTCCCCTGCCTGCTGTGGGATTCAGTGGTATGCACTCTGCATGACAATAAACTCTGTGCTACAGGTGTTTGCTCTTAAGTTGGTAAGGTTAGAAGCTAGAATGACCTTAATAAAAAAAGCACATTGTGTAGCTGAGGGTTTCTTTGAGTCTGGGGTGGTGGTGAAGTGAGTATTGAGCTGTAGCCCAACCTTCAGTGTGTTTTCAGTATCCTGAGTACAACATGTATGAGATGCAGAGGAATGCTTCAGTTACAAGAGTCTCCTAAGAGGTGGTTACATTATTCTCTGAAGATTATCCTCCTCCTCCTCCTTTCCAGTATGGAAGTGCAGGTTCTATAGCTGTGCAGGCTCAAGATCATAGACTTGCTGGCTGTGGAAATACTGGAAGATCCAGAGCTTCTAAAGTACTACATAAAGGATTTTTTAGCAGCTGAAATATGAAATAAAGGATAGAGAGGTGGCACTGTGAGAGGAATAATTTGCTAATGAAGACACAAGCAAATGATCCGGTCAAGAGAAAGATTAGGATTGAATAATAAATATTCTAGACTTTTTCTGCAAAGAAATTTCAACTCTGGTGCGTGAGGTATTGTAACAATCAGGGGTTAGTTTATGGACTTGAACTGTAGGAAGGCTGGAGGTAATTAGAGGAAGTAGGGCTTGAGAGGAAACAAGCTCTAATTTAATCAGATTTAAATCTCTGGTGGAGATTGTAACTGCAGGTAGAATGGGGATTGAACGAAATGGTTCAGGAGGGCACAGATGGGCATAAGGATCCCTGACGTGATGGTAGTGCTCGAAGCTGTGAGAATCAATGAAATTCAATAAACAATTAAGAAACTAGTGTCTGGTGTGATGTCCTGGTCCCACAGGAAGGGGAGAAAATACTCCTCAGAGAGGCCAGATGTTGGGGGGGGGAAAAGGACTGTTGTGAGAGGAGAATATGGAGCAAAATATGGCCAATAGTTCAAAGGAGCAGATGGGAGGTCCCAGTAATATGCAGCAGAGCCCTGAGAATTGTTCTGAATTAAAACCCCACAATGTACATGCTTAGGCAGGCCTCAACAGGAATGGGAAGCTGAAGGAATCAAATGGAATATATTAAAAGTGGTCTCAAAAAGAACCTCTGGGCAGGAGTTTGCAGGTAGGTCTGAGAGAAAAGATCTGCAGACAGGCAAAGAGTCGGGTAAGGTCAGAGATCATGTGAAGAACTTTAAGGCTGATAATTTAGAATACACTCCTTACAGACAGAAATGAAAATGTGCTCTCAGCAATGCTAATGCACAACCTCTGTGAAGTAACTTTGTTTCTGAGGAGTGTTACTTCCCCTTCTTCTGTCACAGGAGAGGTAGGATATAGTTAAGAGTAAAATACATGCACTGTCTTCATGTTACTTTTTATGCTTATTAAAAGTTACTTTTAGTAGCAGGCTGGTTTTAATCATTATAAATATAGACAGTGACCTATTTGCAAAGATTGCTGTGTCTTTCATCCTCTTTAGTAATTGACTATTGCATAAACTGTGAAGCACTAAAGGGGATTATCACTAGGGTGGCTGTTTTGCTTTAATTCTGAGAGGTAAAGATCTTGCAAAGACATCTTCCTGTTTTCCATCTGCAGCTTCTCTGGGATCGCTGTAACTTTTCTTAATTAAAAAAACCAAACATTTTTTTGTGTGTTTCTGTAGATGTGAGAACACATCTTTTGGAGATCTTGGCATTCTTGACTTCTGTCAGTTATAAAAGCTCGGTGGCAAATTATTGGAGTGTTTTGTTGATCGAATACTAAACCTCTAAAATATCTGCTACTAGTTCTGTGGGGTCCAGAACTACTTTGCTTCTAAGAAACTTCATGTGTGGGTTGTTCTTTTTTTTTCTGGTTTTTGTATTTCATTCATCTACCCAAGGAATAAATAATTTGACAGAATGAAGGAAGCGTGCTATATACAAGTTTCTTTTTTTTTTTGCTTGATGAAACTGAGCATGTTTTTGGATTCACAGTGGCATGTATAATCTAATTTTGACTTACATTTAAATACCATCTTTTTAACGTCTTAACTCCTTAGCATCAGCATTTGTTATTCTAATGATGTTAAATGCTGACACATGCCCATTGTAATGAGGTGAAGAATAACTTTCAGTGACAGGGAACTAAAAGCTTTATAATTTAAGGAATTTTGTACCACATAAACTTTTTTTATAACTCCGGTAACTGCTGCTAGAACTCTGTAAACAGCTTCCAGTGTTTTCTGAGTTACATCAGTACATCAGTAACTCTGAATGTTGTCTGTCAGAACCTTTAAGGAGTATTTTTCCTGGCTTTTTTTTCTTTTCCTTCCCCTGCCCAATGACAACAGGTCTGGATAATTTCACCTTAGAGTGGTGCTTTTTGTGATCAGCTCTGTCTCGGTATTTTTTTATATGCAAGTCAGCTAGCAGGTAGTTATCCCTCTTGTTCCTAGTGAGCAATTCTGGATTTAGGTGCCCTAGAATGAGCAGGAGCTGTGTCCCACTAACACTGCCTACTGCCACTATGCTGCTCTGAACTTCTGTGCTGCAAATCGGATTGACCTTGGGGAAAAAAATAAAACAAACACAAGTATCACCTATGTGAGGCAACTGTAATAAAAATAATAAAGTCATAGCCTGGGAGACAGGTTGGTTTTAGTTGACTGGCTTGTTCTAATACTGGTGTCTGCTCAGCTGAGCAAGCTACACATTTAGTTGGTATGTGCAGTTTCGTGTTGTGCTTTCAGAATTGGAGCAACAATCTAGAGCACGGTTAAAATTCTGCAAGTACCAACACAATCTTCTGACTTTTTAACCCTATTTACCTTAATTTCAGGCAGAAAATTATAAAGTGTAACGTGCAAGGCATCGACTTCCATTAATAAACCTGGTAGAGCTTCTTACTAGCTCACATGAAGCTCAAACTGCAGTGCTTGAGGAGTAACAGTTATAATATGGATTTTTAATTTCTTTTTCCTTTTCTTCCACCTAGCAAAGTGTATTTTCTAGTGTGTAATATGAGTTTCGATGCCTGCTGTCCCACCTGCCTCTTCTTTTGAAGTAGTGCAGGGGTGCTGGCAGAATCCTCACTGATGGTGGAGTAAACGCTTAAGCAGAAAAGCCAGCCCTGGGAAAAGGAATGGGGTGTTTCGTCTGCCTGTTGCCCAAACTGCAAGCAGCTGGAGATCCTGGGGACTTGCTCGGTCTCTGTTGGCAATGCTTCTGTTGATTTTGAAGTCGGGAACCTCCAGACACAGAACAAACTTAAATTGCTTTGTAATAAACAAACAACAAAACCCAAACCCGTTTGGGAATGTTTGATCGTATCATGTTCTTGCACATAACTCTGAATGTAAACAATTGCATTTGGTCTGTCTTTATCTAGTTGCTGCCCAGGGACAAAAAAATATTGTTTAATATCGCAGCGCTTGCCTATGGAATAAATGTGCTGTTATTTTGTAGAATTCTAAAGAAAGTATCATTTGTTTCACGGCAGTGTGACAAAAGGGTAGGGAACATATGACTCGATAGAATAAAATGCAGAACACTTCTTTCCTTTTTTTAGGCAGCTCTCTCTGGAATAGTAGACATTTGTGCTTAAAAAAAAAAAAAAAAAGGAAAGTAAAATCTATGCGTATCTGGTACCCAAACAGCTGGTGTTGCTCTGACGTGCCTGGCCAGTTATGTTTGGTTTAAAAACGATAGAGGGAAATGGGTTTTGCCCTTACTTGGGGCTTGGTTTGTGGTTAAAGGACAGTAATTTTGGACAAAGCAATCTTTCAGGATAGTGAGAATGGAAGATGTAAAGAATCCCTTTGTGAGGGTGAGTAACGGTGTTCGATTACCTTTCTCCATTTTGAATTTAGTCTGTCTAATATGGCTTCTGAGCTGGTGCTTGGGAAAGACAGTAACATTTTAGTAGACTGCTTTATGAAAGTGCTGGGTTAATGCAGAGAAACAATCCAACAAGCATAGAGAATATCAGTAGTAGGAACCAGCAAACCAAAAATGCAGAGCTCTGCCTCCGTGGTGTTTCTGTATTTTAAATAGTGTGCAATTGCTGGCCTTGAAAAGGAGATTAATAGTGCTGAAAATAATGTAGAAGAGGTGAAAAGTATGAGAAGAGACATGGAGTAGTTCTTGCGTGAGGGCTTTGCACAAACCTTACGTGCCGGTGGGTGCACGTTTAGTACTGTGTGCAAAGGACTCCTGAGTTTTAAGTTGGTGTTGTAATTACTGACGCCGAAATGGATTGTTGAGAAGTGAAACAATCTTAATTTTGGTTTATTTCTACTTCTTTCAATGCTTGTTACCTGCTTGTCCTATCTTTTCCTTTAGAAACTCTTTTGACAGAGACTCAGAACTTGCGTACAGTGATGCTCTGAAGACTGGCATAGGTGTTTGGAGTCTGTGTTTCAATTCATTCCAGTTCTCTGACTGATAAAATAATGTAGTAAATGAAAGCTGAAAGTTGAAGAGCTGTCTGAATTGAGCTTATTGCTTATGTTGGGTTTTGATGTTACGTTATCTGACTTCGACTTCTGTTTGTAATCAAATTCCTGATTAGAATTTCTTGGCTCCTATCTTAAATCTGAAATTACATGTTACGTTTTGAATTTAATTAACATCGTTTTGATTGTCCCCCCCCTTTTTTTTTTTTTAAATGGTTTGCCTGGGGCTTCTGAATGATATTCCTGTCATCCAGTTAAATTAAGTAGCTTCCCTGTGTTCTGATTAAACGCAGTGCTGAAGAGCAGTTTTATGTACGTTTTACATACGCAGCTGCCACCTCTCTCTTGCTTTCATGGATCATCGTTCAGTTGAGACATTTTGCTGCTGTAGTCACCACATGGATCTAAAATATTTATCTCCAGTGCATCCCCGAGATGGAGTGGTGCTGGCTGAAGTGTTGCTGTGATGGTCTGTCAATAGCCCATACACTGCAGCTTGAATAATCATAAATAGTCATAGATCCTCTAGTGAGAAGTCTGCAAATCTGATGGCTTGGAGGACACGTTTGCCTTTTTAGTGTCACTGATGTGATGGGACTTGTTGATGGAAAGAAATATTTGTATAAAATACTATGTCTGATACAACCATACTGTTGACAAACTTTCTGCCTTCTCAACCGGTTGTTCAATTGTTTATAGATATTTCTTTCCTAGAAATTGTTTTCCTGTTAAAATGGAATAAAAAGTACTTCCTTCCCCGCTCCGGTGATCTGTTGACATGCCTGGCAATATCCACATCCGTTCCTGGCTCTCTGCATCCAATTCAAGGAGCTAATAAATGGCTGTCACGCACAACTGCACTGTGCTTTAGACACAGGGGACTTACCTATGTTTGTATGTGTATACCTATGTTCTCTCTCTATAATGATATATATAAAAAGACATAAAAAAACCCCAAGGGCCATTGTTCTGTCTTAATAGCATTTTGATCTTGATTTGCACCTCATTTACCACTTTAAACTCCCTCACAAGAAGTCCAGGAGATGTCATCAGTCCTCTCTTCTCCTCCTCCTCCTCCTCCCTCCTCTCTTCTCCTCTCTTCTCCTCCTCCCTCCTCTCTTCTCCTCCTCCCTTTGTCTTGTCTGTGACTTTGTCCTCTCTCCCATGTGCTGCACTCTTAACTTTTCATGGTGTCTTCATGCTACCCTGAGGCCCTGTACTTTTCATCCCATAATGTGTCCTACTTCTTGGTGCTCACGCCCAGAAGCTCTGCCAGAGGACTTCCTCCTAGGCCTGCTTTTCACAGCCAGCCTCTGTGGCTGCCTTGCTTTAGGGAGGGGGGTGTGGGAGAGCTGAATCCTGAGCTCTTGGAGAAGAGGCAGCGTGGCCTTGCCAGTGGCCCAACTGTCACACAGTGCTGTCCTTCCAGCCCTGGCTTGTCTCTCGTTCACTCCTGAGCTCAGCTACTTGTGACTGTGCCCGTGGCAGGTCCTCCTGGGTCACCCACTGCAGCCTGAACAATAACAAGCTGCACCCTTCAGCTTTCCTTGCTTTCCCTTCCTCTTGCCTTTGCCAACCTGAAGGGTTATGTTCTTCATGTGACTGCTGAGAGGATATTTAGGGTGAGGGAAGTAAAACTTTAGAGATACTTTTTTCTTGTTTTCCTTCTATGTTCTTCTCAGAAGGAGGGAATTGTCTCAGCTCCTTCTCTTCCCAAGTTTGAGAGCGCTTGTGGCTACAGCAGGTTGTAGATTATGGTGCACCAAGGTGTAAACTTTCCTTTAATTTGTTTACTTTTTAGGTAACTGTATATGTAAAAATGGTATTGCATCCCTTTCACTCTTTCCTGGTTTGTAACTTGCTATTGTAACCACCAGCTGAGCAAAACATGGGTATGTTCTTGTGCTTGATTTTTATATATATATACACACACATATATATATATATATATAAAAACCAGAAGGTTTAAAATTCTAAAATCTAGAATTTCATTATTTTAACATCAAAACTCATTTTCACCCGGCAGGTATCAACCAACAGTGAACTGATGAGACTTCCTTGTCCTTAAAAACCTCCAGCCCCTCTCCTGAATTGCCCTTTTCTGAAGCTGCATTCAGACCCAGCATTCTCTCAATGCTTACTGTGTGTAATGCTGCATGTAATTAGTGGGTTCTGTGACAGCAACAGTTTGTACAAGGTGCAAAACCAAACGACTGCACGTCAACTTAAAGCAGGAATTGCAATTTAGTTCTAAGAAGCCTTTGGTATTTTAGGCTGCTGCATTTCTTTGACATCCTTATCGATTCCCAGTACCTTGGACTGGGCCGTTCACCAGCAAACAAACCTTAAGGCAAAAAGCAAAATGCGTTGTTTCCATAAATAATATATTTACTTATTTTGTGGAAAATGAGAAAAACCCTCATCTCTTGTGCTTTTCCAAAAATCTGGTTCTAAACTCTTGGATTCTTTTCTTGCTTTGTAAAGCTCTAAAGCCTCAGGAGATTTTATCCAAGCTTAGGGGGTGATGAAAGCCCATGCAGCATTTGTGAGGACTCTGAGGCAGTGCTTTAGAGCTGCTGCAAGCCTCCAGCATGCTGTTGACTAAAATTAAGACACCATTGTTGGGTAAGAAGATGTTACACTGACAGTTTATTTCTTTGCAGTTGAATTTTTTTTTTTCTTCAAGAAAATCTTTTGACTGTGACTTGAAGGGCTGTGTTTAATACTCTTTCCATAGGTGGCCATAGGAATTCCACAGGCTGCTCTTGCTTCATCTTCTTGCAGTGCCTCCTTACTTTTCTGTTCTGAAACTGCTGCTTTGCTTCACCATATATTATGTTAAACCGATTTGAGCACGAACAGGCTGCTTTATTGTTTGATCTGGTCTGGAGTGCAGCCTCAGAATTGTTAGTAAATAAAATCCCACAAATGCGAAATCTTTTTATATCTTCTTAACTGTCATATGAAGAGGGGGGGAAAAAAAATGCTGGTTTAATATCTAATTGTATTGAAGTGGTAGTTGCAGACTTTAACATCTCATTTAAAGTTAAAACACGATATTAAGTGACAAAAAGTATACTCTGGATCCTGAGTTGCAGAAACAGCTGTTTTTAGAAGAAATTCTTGCTGGTGTAAGGAAAATAAAGGGGAAGAAAGAAGTGCAGAAATGCATGGCAGAGTGTTTCGTGCTTTCTACCCTGTAACTAGGTGTAAATAAACCGTCTGCAAGTGGAGAGAAGCAGCCTAACAAATACAGTCCAAGGACAAATCTGTCTATTTTTAGTTGTAGGGGGCGGAAAAAAAGATGCAACCCGGTAGAGGTTCCCATGAGAATTGTATTGCTTTGCGTAGCTCTGCTGTAAGCAGGACAAATAGCCTATTGCTGAGCATTTCTGTGATTTCAGATGGTCTAGAAGAGTACAATTGTTTCCTTACCTTAAGCATTTAAAAAAACCCAACCAAACCAACCCCAACTCGAAAGTGATATTAAAAAAATCTCCTTAACTTCTTGAATTTAGGCGTGGCGGGTTGGGTGTATTGCTAAAAATACTCCTCTCTTTGGTATACTTTTGCAAAATAGAATCATGGTATTAAAATTAGAGTGACTGTGGACTATTCTAGTTGAGTTAAACGTTGGGAATTAAAAAAAAAATACCTTTGAAGCAGCGCAGCATAATTACGTACAGGCTTTTTTTGGTGTGGTCTTAAACAGCCACTAAAGGAAATATTCCTACTTTGCTCAAATTTTGAAGTAATTTGTATGTAAATGTGCCAACTAATGCTTTGTTCATCCTGTTGTGTCCCTTAAGGCAGAATTTTAAACTGAAGTCTTGACTTAAACTGTTGTGTATGTCTTGTCTGGCCTGAGACTTGGCGTTGTATTCTGTCCTCTGTTATCAGGGAAAAAAAAAGTGATGCATGATGTAATAGTAGATGTTCTTTGTCTTAAGTCATGAAAATACAGGAGTTTAGGGAGGTTCAAGCAGCCCTGACAAAATTATATTGTATATTGTGGAGACAGTGCCTTCTGGATGTAGAAGAACTTGTGATATTTCTCTTATCTCTTTGTATCTCTTCCCCCTCCCAAATATAAATGATGGATTCTGATATATGTGGGGTTTGCATGTTAAAAGTTTTCAGTAGGACCCAATAAAAATGAAACAGCTGAGTAGGTGTGTACGCTGGAGATGACAATACATAAACAGCCAGCTTCTGGTCCTGGTCATGGCCCGACTTGTAATGGGGGTTTCATTTTAAAATGCTTTTCCAGCGGGGCTGTGAACTTCCATTTCCATAATCAGAAGTATTTTTCCTGGTCAGAGAGGTTTTAAGCACAAAGCATATCTGCCAGGTGAAAACGAGTTTTGATGTTAAAATAATGAAATTCTAGATTTTAGAAGTTTCAAAATTCAGTTTTAATAACGAGCCAAGGCAATAAGTGGGAGCTTAAAATCCAATTTTAATTCAACTATTTAATTCAGCTATTTCAAAGACTACTTGTCCGTCGAAAGTATGTTTACGCGGGTGGAAAAAGGTTGAACAGTGTGTGAAAATTGCTTTTGTGTCATCTGTAAGCTTCAGTGATGCTTGAGGGAAGGTTTACGTGGAGAAAAGAGGCTACAGAAACAACCTATCAAAAGCATCTCAAATAGTTTCTTGTTCCTCATCCTTTTCAAGGTGGGGGGATGTTTTCATAGTAATTCGTTACGCTAAGCATCTCAATGAGGGCAAGCTTTGTGATAAGAGTGACTATATATATATCTATCTATGTGTGTATATATATTATTTTGTTTGTTTTTATTATTGACATGTGGAACTTCTTCCAGCTTCTAGATCCATTTTATCATGCTGTGCCAGTTAGCGAAAAGCTCTGTATTGTTTTGGCAAAGGGTGGCACAGAACTTCAGTTTCTCATCAATATAGGTGATTCTGTACACTAAAATGGAAAGTTTGTACATGTGTTAGAGTTTAGCAGTTTAACATCTGCCTGTCACCCTCTTGTCCTGTGTTTCTCTGAGAGGAATGGTGGCTGCAAGGCTCACTGTACCTCGAGGTTTTGTTACCATCCTTGTAGCGTCTCCATGCCAGATTATTTGCCCATCCTCTAAGCTCCCATTTCAATGGCAATCTGAAAAGCACAGCTATTAATACTTCCAGTAAGGGTTACTTAGAAGATCAAGCTAATCACTCTAGATACTCGATTGCTGCTCTTGGGAAGAGAAAAGCATTTGGAGGAACGTTAGCCTAAAGCCTACTCAGGTATGTGAAGTTTTCCAATAACCCTGATATTTTTAATGTAGCTGTTACACTGGATGTGGAGGAGCAAAGTCTCAGCAGTCATCAAGCAGAATAAACTGTGTATTGACAGCTGCATTGCAGAAGGATCCTCTTGCAGCACTGTTACTTTACCAGACCCTCATGGGACCTGGAACCTGGAGCTCCTGCAGTTGCCTGGAATTCAGCTTTTTAGAGAAGCTCAGTAGAAATACCTCTGGAAAATGGCTTAGAAATCAATGGCAAAGTATTCTTGGGAAAAATTGTAATTTTAAACGCATTAAAAACTGTGGTGGTGGGATTTTTTTTGTTGTTGTGGTTTGGTTTGGTTTGGTTTTCCCCATTATTTTTTTTTCCTTTCTGTTTTATTCATGGCAAATTATCATTTTCCAGAAACAGGAAGGCTTGAAATGTCATCTGTTTGTGCTACTTGATACTCTGCTCGAGCTAAATCATCAAACAAATGCAAGTGACATCTCCATGTGCATCATTTACTGACGACCCCAGCAGCAAAATAAGATGCCCTTTACCCCAGTATATATTTTTTCTTGTAGATTCCCAGGAAGTTCAGCTTCTATTCAACCTGGTTTTTTTTTTTCTTCAGCTGAATTTATGCTTTCTGTCACGTTTTTCTGCACGGAGCTTACTTATATACTTTAGCATTGACATTTTTTCATGCATATATGTCCTTAAGAGGAGGATGATGATGATTATTATTATTATTCCCCCCCAATACTTTATCACAGTTTCAATGAGAATGTTCTTTAAAGGCTGGTGGCTCCAGCTGATCAGCTGAATGCTGAGCACAGAATTATAATTCAGCAGCATGGGGGAGGGCTGTAGAGAACGGCAGGGCTCTGCTTACTGCGTGTTGCTTAATCAGCATGAAACTATTAACAAATTCTTGCCATCTCAGCTATAATGTACTGCCAGTAGGTTGGCTGCATTGCACAGGATAGTCAAAAAAGCCGGGAATGTTTGAGTAATTTTAAGTAGCATAACATTCCTCTTAATGAAGTTTGACAGCCTTTTCTAAACTCCCTCAGACTGTGTAGCAGGAGTACCTACCCTAAATGCATTCCTCTGGACTGAGTGCTGGTAACTTATTTGTGTCTTTCCCAATGAAGGTTTTCTTACATAAAAGCTTTTGGGGTGATTTTTTCAATTCCAATGCATTACATAAAATAGATTCCTGGCAACGAAAGCATCTATAATTAGTCCATTTCAACATACTCTTTAATTTTGTCAGAGTTTTCTGTTTGTTAGAAGACTTTGTAAATCTTAAGTAAAGAAAAGGAAAACAAAACAACACAACCAACAACAAAACAAATGACCAAAAAGAAAAATAAACACCACACCACACCCCCCCCCCCAAAAAAAAAACCCCAAACGACGAAAACCAAAACCAACCCACAAACCCCAACCCCTACCAACCAACTTCTTTGTGGTTTTTGGTTTTTATTACCCCCCACATCCAGTAGTTTAGGATGTGCTTTGTTATCTGGGGTATGCAATGAATGAGGGGTTAGCGTGGCCTCTTTTACTCAGACCATCAGCAGTAAGTTTCAGAGAGGACTAGTGCCAGATAGCTGAAATACCTGAATCTGACTTCTTCCTCTCTGCCTTTTCTTGAGGCAGTATTCGAGGGCAGTTTAACAACTTCTTGGTTTTACTGATGCATTGGAATGGAGCTCTGCTATCTGGCGATTGGGACACTTTTTATTCTTAATTGTCAGCGGTGAAAAATGGTTTTGTATGGCAGAAAGGCAGTTTAATTTTGCCAGTTTATTTTAGAATCACAGAATGTTAGGGGTTGGAAGGGACCTAGAAAGATCATCGAGTCCAACCCCCCTACCAGAGCAGGATCACCTAGACCAGGTCACACAGGAACGTGTCCAGGCAGGTTTTACTTCTTGTAATGATTTGTGAATTTGTCTTAGAATCACAGGAGGAGTGGGAAAGGGTCACTGTGTTTCCCTGATTCCCACCTTGGGACTGGGCAGCGTGGGCATTCTGCCTGGTGGGAAGGGACGTGGTGAAGAACGTGGTTTCCCATTCGTATTGCAGGGTCTGGGTCACTTACAGCTGCGTTCCCTCATTTCTCTCTTGCATCTGAGAGTCTAACTCAGCCCTGGAGCCAGACTTGGAGAGAAGTTTTTACAGTCTTAATCCAGCAGTCCCACTCAGAGTCAGGATGGCTCTAGTTTGAATGTAGTACCACCCATGGGAAGACCAGATGCACCTTTAGCAGACCCTGTCTGGATTGATCGAACTGATAGCAAGCCTTGGGAGGTAGAGCCTGTACTTGATCTATCGAAATACTTGATCCCCCACTTTATTTCTGGCAGCCTGGACCTCTTTGTTTCAGCTCTTTGTAAGAAGTCTTTCATCCTATTAGGACTTCGAGAAGGACCTGCTTGTTTGCAGGGGATTTCTGTGAAACATTTAATTGCAGTTAGTTGTGGATACTTGTCGGAAGGAATGAAATCAGCACAGAAAGCTGGAATAAGATTTTTTTTGTGTGTGTGTCTGTTCTGTTATTTACACAGTTTGCTTCTACAGCAACAGCATTTTATGATGAAGAGAGAGTTCCAAGCTTTTAAATGGCAAATTTCAATTTAGGATGTGAAATGTTAGGTAGTGGGCTGGGTTTGTTGTTGGTTTTGGTTGGTTTGGGGTTTTTTTTGGTTTTTTTGGGTTTTTTTTGAGGGTTTGTTTTTGTTTTTTTGGTGGGTTTTTTTCTTTTTAATTTTTTTTTCCCCTTGTCTTTTTGAGTTATCAAAGATATTGCAGTCAGGGATAATACTGTAGTGACTTCTTAGCTTGTTTTATACCAAAAGCCGTAGAAAGTTACAGCGAAAGGGAGGAAATATTTCTGTTGATGATGTTAATTATCAATCCATTCTATAAACGTTTTCATCTCAGTATACCCCCTTAAAATGGGTGCTTAAAAAACCAGTCTTCTGAACTGTGTTATGGGGAACTTGGCTGCCATGCTGTGCTGTTTAACAGTAGTTACTGTAGACTGGCAGCGGAGATACTTTTGGTGGGTTTTATGTGTGAGGGGTTTTTTGTTGCTTTTTTTTTGCTGTTGGGTTTTTTTTCCTTCTCCCCCCCTGTCATAATTTTCTGTTGAATTATAAGGTTTTATTTAGTTATTCTAACTCGAAGTGCTCCAGAGTACATGCAGGACATAAGGGGCCATTAGAACCTGCTTGACACCTCTTTTGTAATGCATCCCAGCGAACATCATACAGTGGCTTCCTCTGTGAACCCTCTTAACTGTTGTGTTCAGGGGAGACAGTTGAAGGAGAGAATCACAGACCGTTTTGGGTTGGAACAGACCTTTAAAGGTCATCCAGCCCAGCCTCCCTGTAACTAGATGAGGTTGCTCAGAGCCCCATCCAGCTTGACCTTGAGTGTCTCCAGGGATGGGGAGTTCCCAACACAGTTCCATCACTGAGGAGAGGCTTGGATTTAGTTTTTGAGGGTGGATGGCTGTGCTGAGCTTCTGGGGACAGGCTTAGTCCATTGTTGAGTAAGCCATTTGTTATTATTCATTCAATGTTCTGGCATGAAGAAAAAGTAAGCTTCTAGACCACGTGATGCTGCCTTAGTCTCTTCATCAATTCTTTAAGGTATATTAAGCATACTTACTATAGGCTGTATGAACTGATGCTGTTTTGTGGTTCTTTCTCAATTACTGCAGCATACAATCCACAGGATTTATTCTTTTTTTTGCCCTAGTGGCCATATTGAAATTATTTGAACTGCAAACATTACAACTGACTGCTTCCAAACAGATAAATATGGAAGCTTACATTGCACAGCAGTTACTCAGAAGCTTAAAAAAAGCCAAGCAAAAGCCCCAAAGCCCGGTTCACTCAGTTTGCAAGACTTGAATTTGTATTACAAAACGCAGCTCGTTTCATCATTTGCTTATTTGCAACTTCTCAGGGAAGACAAGTGGCTTGAAGTTTCCTGTCAGTGCTGCAGCTGTGAAAGGGAACCAGGGGGAAGTGGCCACAGCTCTCAGTGAAACTGCTCTGCACTGAACGTGTGTGGTTTGACAGCAAACTCGTAACATCTTGGATTTGTGTGGTTTGTTTTGTTGTGGTGGTTTTTGGGTTTTTCTTTTTCCCCTCCTTTTTTTTTTTTTCTGTTTTTTTTTCTTTTTCCAAATTATACCTGGGAATTGACTTGCCAACTTCATTTTCCGAGGGCTATGAAGTGATGATTCATAGGCAAGGAAGAATAATTGAAGCAAAAAAAACCATTTCCAGTTGTCAGGCCCATTTCAAGATACTGCTTCGAGTGACTTAAGTTCTGTGCTGGGAAGCTTCTTAGTGTAGAGATGATTTCACTGCCTTTGTCTCCAAACACAGAGGTGGGTTTGTCCATTGTTGAACTCACGTGCTCTGAAAAATCTAAGTATTGATGCCACAAAGTGTAGTGTTCTGTATACTTTTCCTATCTGGTTTGGTTTCCATCTTACTAAATTTTTGGGTTAACCACCTTGGTGAACAGGACAGGAGCCACTCTGGGGTTGACATGACTGAGTGAACAGGGGCATGGCCTAACTCTTCTGAAATCTGAGAAGCTCAGTTCTCCAGAACTCCCTCAGATCTATGGGAAGTGTGACTAGATCCAGGGAAAACTTGCTTTATCCACGTCAGTCTTGCTACAGGTTGAAGAAAAACTGTCCTCAGGTTGAAGAAAAACTGTCCTCAGGTTGAAGAAAAACTGTCCTCAGGTTGAAGAAAAACTGTCCTCAGCATTTTTTTCTTGTTGATGGTGAGGTTGGGAAAGACATCTCCCCTTTCTTTACTGGTATGTTTCTGAATGTTTTATAACTCTTGTGGGCTGTAACTTATTTTAGGTACTGATATACCCTAGAGGTTTGCAGAAGAGAGGAAAATATATCATCTTTTCTTGCTGAAATTAAGATATTCCCACCATACCTGACCCAGGTTTTTCTACTGAAAATGAGTATTAGTAATAGGTGTTGGTTTTTCTTTTTTAAATTTTAGAAGCAGTGACTATAAGCACTCTGAACAATGCATCAGTCCTATTTTTCTCAAAGGAAAAAAATAGACACAGCAGTCCAGCATAGCAAAGACTAGATATTAGTCCTTTGCCTCGCTGTATTTCCCTTTCCATTTCATTTGATGACAACTATGGCAAAAGTATCCCTTTTCTTTCTAATTCTTTATAGCAATATATTAAATGCAGAGTGATAGGCATTTTTTTTAATGGTTTTTTTTGTGCTTGTCCATGCAGACTGCTGGAAGACCTTGAGCTTTGCCAGAATCAGTGAATGCCTCACTTGTAAGTGGGCAAATCACCCCCCAGTCTGTGCAGCAGCAGAGTTCCCTAGATGTGCTTATTTTGCAGTTACCTTAATTTACCTGTTGCCTGAGATAGAATGAGTAAGTCTTATCAGCAAGGTTTATCTTGGCTGGGAGAGCTTGGGTGGCTGTGAGGAAAATGTTTTTATTTTACATATATAAAGCATTTACATTTTATGTTAAAATAGCTGTTCTCAAAATACTAACAAAACCACTTCCTTCAGAGATCAGGGGTTTTTTTTTTCCACTCCAAGTGGAGGACTTGAGCTAGTGAGCAAAATTGTATTTCCCTTTTCACTCTTGTCCTTCTGCTGAGTTCTGTACTCCGAGGTGACCGGAAGAGCTGTTCTTACTCAGCTCTTAAAAACCTCTGCAATTCTGTCTGAGCTACTTGGGATACTTTCTTTGGTGGCATGACATCTCTTCTGCTTCAGGTGTGTTGGTTATTGCTCCAGTCACGATGGTGGTATATTGCTCATTCTTGTAAGCTGTTGATTTTTCTCATGAAAAAAAGCAAGGACTTAAGCCCAACGTTTCAATTGTATGTATTTGTACAGTAAAATAAATGTTGTTGGCTCTGAGTGACGTGATCTAGTTGAAGGATGTCCCTATTTACTGCAGGGGGGTCGGACTAGCTAACCTTTGGAGAGGTCCCTTCCAACCCAAGGCATTCCGTGGTTCGGTGGAAACAGCTTCATACTGTAAATTTCAGTAGCTTCTTCCATTTTTTTTTCTAACTTCACACGTGAGCGTGCTGCCTTTCAGGATGAGGGTTATAAATGTGTGAAGCTATCGAATGTAAATATACAGAGTAAGAAAAATAGAGACCAATCCCAACATGGTTCTTTCTCACTGCTTAGGGACAGAGGCAAGAATACCCAAGTGCTGCTGAAAGTTGTTGATTAAGGCGCTTTAAAAGTGTCTCATTTTCTTGATCAGGCTATTGCAAGGTTTCCTTCCTTTTATTTTGCTTCTTTCCATACCTAAATTACTTTTATTTTTAAATTTAGCCAGATTGTTGTTGTGTTGGTTTTGTTTTGGTTTTTTCCTGTCCCTGGCAGAAATGGCCAACTCTTTCCTCATTGTCTCTGTAACTGATTCTGCTTTAGGTGTTTGAAGATAATTCCTTTTCCCAGCCATCTTTGAGGTTTAGTGGTGCAGCTAGACCTCCTTCAGAGCTAACAGGTTCTGAAAGAGAAGGTCCTGTTCTCCTATCTCCTCAGTCAGACTCTTCAAGGTCTGTCTGACCTTGCAGTTACTTGCAAACACCCAAAAGATCTAAATATAGCGGGGGGGTGATTTGTGGTTTTTCTTTCTTTCTTTTTTTCTTTCTTTTTTTTTTCTTTTTTTTTCCTTTTCCTTCTCTCCTCTTGGTTTCTTTTCCTTCTCTCTTTTCCATATCATTTCGGTTGGTTTTGTTTTTCAAGTCTCAGTGGGTTAACTTACTGCCTTTCTATTTTCTCTCATCAGCTTGCTGCGGGATCACATCAGCATCGCGGGAGAGGAGGGGAAAGGAGATGGAGTTTTTCTCCTTGTAGCCAGTAGACCAGCTTAGCTATATCTTAAATCTGCATCAGTAGTCTTTTATTTTCTGAAATAAATGTATTTGTGGCTTTTCTTGTTTTCGAAACATTGAGTGCTTGAACTGCAGCTTCACTGATTTGGTGACACGAACTGAATTAGCAAAAGCATTTGCTGAACTATGGGTATAAGCAGAAGTCTCAGTGTGGCCTCTGCCTTTCTGCACAAAGGAAATTCTTTGCTTGTGTGCATGGGGAGTTAAGGTAACTGACTTGTTTAAAACAGAAAATCACTTTTCTCTCGGCTTGCCTTTCTGCTTAGACGAGCAAATAGTTCTTCCCAAAAGGAAAAAAACAGCAAAAGAAAGTGGTTGGGTGGTTTGTGGTGGTGTGGGTTTCTTGTGTTTTGGTGTGTGGGGTGGGGTTTTTTTCCGTTGTTTTGTTTTTGTTTGGGTTTTTTTAGTAGTAGTTTCTGGTGTGTTAAAAAGGATAGCTGTTGAAACATCTACCCGAACTTAGAAATAGGATTTAGTCAGGATTTGGCATGTACAGGCTAACCAATCTCAGGATGTAATTGTTCTTATTTCCCTAAGCCAGATCTGCTTTATGTTAAGAGTATGAATAAATTAGTTGATGAACAGGTTTTGTCATAATTTTTCTAGACTGGGGTCGTATTGTGTGAATCTTGGTTGGTTGGTTTGGGGTATTTTTTTGGTTTTGTTTGTAGAGGTGTATGGAGCTAGTATGACAGCATGTAAAATGTGGTTCCTTAATTCATACATTCTGAAACTATCACCAGTCAGGATCCCTCGAACAGCTGTTGCTTTGGGTTTATAAACTGGGCAGTATTGAAAACTTCACATTCAAAACCTGAGAAACGACGTTTATGCAAGTTAAACGTAAACAGCCACGCTGGCTGTTTGCTGGAGGGATTCCCTGTTTATTCCCAAGTGGAAATCTGATCAGGGAGACTTGCCCACTGGAGATTTGAGGCACCAGGGATAGGGCAGTACCTTGGGAATAGTAGTTGCAACTACTAAGTCAGGAAAAGCTCTGAGAAGCAGATGTGGAGGGGGAGCAGCTCCCTGGGTGTCCAGGCAAGGAAGGTGCCTGCTGGTTGCACTCCAGAATATATTCTTCTTAATATATTAGCAAGCCAAGCCAACAGAAACTCTTCCAGTATCCCGATTTCACTCAGTGCTGTGGTTGCTCCCTAGACCAGTTCTCTCTGTTACTCACCGGGGTTTGCCTCCTCGATGTAATCCTGTAACATGTTCCCAGGGTACCAGTAAAATGTGCTGTTAGGTGAGCGTTGCTCGTACTGTTGGACTACTGGTGACGTTCTGCAGCTGCACGCTCTGAAAAACTCGTGAGCTTTGCAGTTCGCGAGCTGGATATTTTGAAATTATTCTTGACACCTAACAAAGAAATCCAAGCCTAACAAATGCCCGCAGCATTTGCTGCCCCGAGCAACGTTTAGTGAAAGCAGAGTTTCACGGCGGTGAAATCTGCTTTTGCAGCAGAGTAAAAGGACAACAGCTGTAAATCGTGTGGGAGGTCTGCCTTTTCTTGTCGAGTGTTTGGAATGAAATTCCCTTTCTGATGGAACGCAGATATGATGACTGCTGTGTTTTAGGACTCTATTGTAAATTATTCTTTTCTCTGGGTTTTTCTCCCCTTAATACTTAGAAGAAGAGCCATTAATACACACATATATAACTTGTAATTTCTTAACGAGCCTGGCTTTTTCCCTTTTTCAAATAGTAGAACACTACAATTTTTGTTCTACTGAGTCATGGTAGCGGTTAGTTTTTGTTACATTTAATCCAATGCTACTCAAGCTCTCTTTTAGGCTTGACCAGGAATCCGACTTCAGGAACTTTTTAGTAACTTGGGAATCTTATCAGAGGTGATGTTTACTTTCCCATCTGCACTTTCCACGGGTGTCTGGCTTTACAGGACTTTGTGTAAGCACTGGGCTCTCAAAAACACACTTAAATGCTACGGGATCTGTCCTTTTGAAAATGTAAAGGATAGAAAAAATTGCTCTTCGGTGTGAAGCGACTTAAACTAATGGGAACTTTTTCTTGACCTTTGAAGTCGTTATGAGTTCAAATACCACCTTTCTACCCCCCCCAGTTACATTTCACAGGAGCTGACTTTGTAGACATGCTGTGGTACTGTAATGGTGACAACATAGCGTTCCGTGAAGGTGTTCATCTGTCCTGAAAAGTACTCTGACCTCTCTGAGGCAAATGAGAGGTACTGCTAGACATTAAATAAGTTAAGAGTAAATGGCTTGTGAAGTGAGGGCTCTCCAGTACTCCTGACACTTTGATTATTGTGCTCTATCAGTTAAACACTTAAGAATCACAGAACTTGTGCCCCTGTGATACTGCCCTTCTGAAAAGCAGTTTCTGTTGGCCTATTGCAGGACTATTTTTCCACGGGAGAAAGCAAGCTGGATTTTTCAGGTGTTAGTATACTGTCTTAGTTTTTCTAGATACTAGTCACTGAGACACACCACAAATGAGTCTCAGCAGCTTTATCCTTCACAATTCTGCATTGAAACAAGTACTGTGGGTTCCCCAGAGGTCAAGAATTGACGGCAGTTAAAGGGCAGAATAAACTTGCTATTTCTCCTGGTATTGTCCAAACATCCTTATTACAGAACCAGATTGATAACCACTCCCATGAAGGTGGAGTTAAACTAAATGTGTAGACCTCCTGCTGTGTGGCATGCCCAGGTCGTTCAGGATGCTGGCTAAATTTCTCAAGTGGGTTACAGAGGCTTCATTTTGCCTGTGGAAAGTATCCCAAATGGCAAATTATTGTATGGCGAAGTGGACAGGGTAAAAAAAGGAGTGAAGGAAATTTACTGTCTGGCCCTTCAACATCGTTCCTTTTGGCCCCTCTTTCCTAACCGGGGTAAGCTTGCTCCGTAAGGATGCGCGAAGTAAAAGCGTTTCGTACGGTGTTTAAATTTTCTCCTATAGGAAAAGCAGCTTTGTCTAGATCCTGGGACAAAAGCTTTTTTTTTTTTTATGGAAGTGAGAAGCTAGATTGTGCAAGTGGTGGAGTACAGGCACGGTGAACACTGTCATCTTTGTGCATGTTGTACAAAGGGGCCCATTGTAAGATGTTATTTCCGTTTTTTAAAATATTTGACATCACTGTTGCAACCCTGCAATTGTATACTTTCTTTTACTGCTGTAAACGACTTAACTTCATATGTAATATTTTGGTCACTGGGATGGTGCTGAGCACTACCAAAATGCAAAGGGGAAATCTGTGGGGCATGCAGGGAAAAAAAAAAAGGGTTTCCATCCATTTTCTTGGACCGGTCGCTTACGATGGCTGATCTGGAGGTGGTGTTTCTGGTACTCAAGAGATACAACCAAGTGTAGCAGGCCACAGCTACCAGACATCCCTCCTCCTGGGGCTGCTTTCCACTGCTGTTTGGAAGCGCTTGTCAGCGAGAGAGGAAAAGCCAGCTCTTGGCTTTCCAGGCTGCAGGACTTTTGCAGTACAAGTTCATGAATCGTTGTCTCGATGAGTATGAAAATCCTTCAAGTCACTCCTTTTGGGCTACCAGAAAAAGGGAATGTATTCAGTTTTAGAAGCTTCTTGGTCTGCACCTAGATTTTTATTATTTTGATGGCTTTATTTTTTTAATTGATAAGGCATTATCACCAGATAAAGATGTGTATTTTGGTCAACTTTGGGAAGTATTTTTTTTGTGTTATGGGAGAGCTAAATCAGCAGGGAACTTAAATAGCTGAAGTGACACAAGCACGTTCTGGCAGAACGTGGTGTCCAAAGTACTAAGACTCTTTGTTTCATAATCTAGGTTGATAAAACAAAATATTAATAGATGTATTTATATTGCAATGTATTGTGTGTGCATAGCTCCAGAAACAGAGGGGATAGCTCAGCCTGTAATTCAATGTAAGCAAAATGCAAAATTGCCCAAAAGATAGAATTAACAAAAGTAAATCACATGCTTAATTTTACTGTTTTCAGCCCGATGGAAATTTATTGGCTAGCCATTAAAAAAAAAAATTTACTTTGTGTGTAGCTGCTTCATTTTTTTCAGTGGGGTATTGTCACCATTTAATGGTTGAATGACCTTTATTAGGCAAATAAATTTGAATGATTTCTATAGGATGGTTTTGAATTCTGCATTGCTTTGCAATGTCATCTGGGTTTTTTAATTCTTCCCACTTCATAATGGCAAATCAACTGAACATGAGAACTTTGATGCTGTTAAATAATTGCACTACTATAGCTTGTCTGAAGTTCATGGTCTACTATTAACAAGCTTATGATATTTGGTGTCATCTTTCGACTTGAGAGTGAATTATCCGGTTAAGGATGGAGAAGGTTAGTGCATTAAAAATTGTTTAGTTCATTAAATTAGTTTACTGTCTTCACATCTGAGGTGGTAGAGGAGTTGCTGATAAACCTCCCTCGTGGGTTTTTGGGTATTACAGTAAGTTTTAAACGTGCTTGAATATGATAGAGAGAGAGTAGGGTACAGCACATGTTTGTAAAAACATAAGCCAGGAGCAGGAAGAGGAAGGAGGAGATGAGCTAATTATTCCAGTTGAAGCCATCACTTTGTGAAAATGAAACTGTAGAGGTTTTGAGATTTCTTTTATATCGCTCCTGTTGAATAAAGCTGGTATTGAAGTCCCAGGCCTTCCTAAAAGGACAGTGCCAATTCCTTGGCAAGAAGCTCGGTTGTTGAGGGAACTGGGATGCTTCGTTCCCTGCCTTGGGATGCTGTGGGATGTGCCTGTTCTTTCTCCAGCTTGCTACTGCAAAGAACCAGTATTCCCTTGTTTTCCTGCGGTGTGATGCTGCTCTTTCACACGAGTGCAGACAATCTGTTGCTCATAACTTCATAAAGAGTGTTAAGATGAATTTGCCTTAAAAACAAACAAACAAAAAGAAAACAAACAAAAAACCCAACCAGAAAACATCCCAAACGAAAACAAGAAAACCCCAAACAAACCCCCAAATTAATGTCTTCATTTTCAGCAGCTGATTTCAGCAATCTGGATGCTGCTACTGCAACACCAGCTTTGAATTTCAATTTCATACCATTAAGAAAAGCTGCAACCAGAGGCACGAGAGCTAAAGCAAATTTTTTTTTTGTAGAGGAAGGAATATCACGTCTGGTGGGTCATGTTTTGCAGGGTAACATTGCAGTCGTTCTTTAAGCAGTTGTCATGTTCTAGAAGCTTTGCTTTCTGTCTTTTAATTGCTGGCATCCTTGATGCAGTGTGATCTCATTGCATGAAAATAAACCAACAGTATGATTAGGTGGTGGATAGGGAAAAGATTTGGAATCCTTCTTTCTCCCAGCATTGCAGTCTTACCCTGTTGGAGTGTGATGAACCTTTTTTTCTTTTCTTTTTTTGGTTTTGTGTTTGTGGGTGATTTTTTTTGTTTGTTTTATTTATTTACTTATTTTTGTTGATTTTTTCTTCTTCTCCCCTCTTCTTCTTCTCCCCTCTTCTTCTTCTCCCCTCTTCTTCTCCCCTCTTCGTTGGCTTTAATTGTGAGTGCTTAAATACTGCCCTCTGAAAAGAGCCATTTGGATAAGGTAACAAAGTTTAAGGTATCCTCTGAGAAGCTGATAGGCGTTTCAGTAATGAAAAGTACCTTGGGAAGTACAGTAAGTTTGCTTTTCATTGCACAGAGTTCAAGTGCTCGGAGGCCTGATAGGGTATCTGTGGCCTTAGCTGAAAATGTTGACTGTTCATTCATGAATGATTAACAGGTTGTTTTATTTAAAAGGACGTGTCTGCTTCCTACCGTGGCAGTATAAAAACCTAGCTGGGCGTGCAGCGTTTGAAGAATGTTGTGTAGTGATCCTGGAAGCTTCTGTCCTGCCTGCACGAAGCTCTCCTCCTTATCTTGTTGGCAAGGATTTAGTGCTAGCAGATCTTTCTGTGAGGCTGAACTTTAAACACAGTGGATTTCTGAAGTATTAAAATACAGAGCATTACTGAGCTCAGGGGAAGGCCCTTATACTCATAAAGCTGTCGTAGTGCTTAATAGGCTCTACAATTTTCATTCCAGTTGCAGCATCGCAGAAATATTTCCGTCTTCGAATTTTTCTTGATCACTTTTCTAGCAAGAGTCCTTCATTGCTCTTTGCAGGAAAAAGCAACATGGAAAAAGTACGAACTCCATATCAAATAGGCAGTGAATGTTGAAATGTTCCTGAGTATAAGGCATTTTATGTGTGCAAGCACGTTGTGAAGGACACGTTCTTGTGATTCTGATAGAGAGAAGACAAGGAACCTCTTGTGATAAGATTTCAGTCCATGTTTATGAGCATCTGGAGCTTGTTAGTGCAGCAGTGAAGCTCGGAGTGAAGTTGTAGCTGGAAGTCCTCATGTACATAGAGAGCTGTTTAGTGTTTAGCATATATTGAAGTTTCACTTAGCTGTGGGGAAAACAAACATGGAAGTAGTCAGAAACTGGTTTGGTCTCGGTGGTGCTTTATTTGGATTTATACATTGGTAATGAGTAATGGGTTTGGTAAATGAAAAGGACAGAGTTAAATCGATAGGCTTTTTGTCTTGAAATGAGTAAAGGTTTTTGCAGAACAGGGTATTGAACTTAAACCCCAGTCATCTGAAAGGAAACAGTGAAGTGGTGCAGGGCCTGGGAGCTCTACAGGGACATCTAGTGGGACCTGCCTCTCTGCAGGACTCTCCTTCCCAAGGTGGGAGAGGCAGAGGATTGACATTCCTGCCAACACTGGTGTAGAAAGTGCCCTGAAGTTCATTTTGTGAAACTTAGAGCTTTCCAAAAGCTGTTTTTTCTCATCATTAAAGGAAAAATTCTTCCCCGAATGAGCCTTGTTCAGGTTGGGTGCTGTTGAGCTGAACGTTATTGTAGGCACAGCAACGTATCTCATCGTGTGGCTCAAGGTATGAGGAAGTGCTTGCTTAAAATGGTTCCTGGTAAGAAAGCTCTGTCCCTCAGAGACGCACTTACAAGCGAAGCTGTGCGTTAGGTTGTTGAGTTGGCATTTCTTTACGCTTCACCGAAAGCAATAACTTACAGGTGTCTTTCCAAAAAACTTCTAATTTCCCCTGAAAAAAACCTGTCGGGAGAGAGCAGCAGGGAAGGAAAGTAACCAGAGGCTTGATTGGCAGGATTTGTTCAGGGCAAAAAAATTCTGGCTTTCCCTTGAAAACCAGAAATCTGTGTATATTGGAAGTACTAAGCCTTTAGAAGAAACCCCCTCGTGATGCTGTAAGATCATGTTGGAGTTGTAAACTTAACTAATACGTTGGCTGAGTTACGTGGGGCAGGATGTTGGCCGTGAGCTTCCAGTGTTGGGGCTTAGCACGTGTCCTGCAGTGTCATCTGGAGCTGTTCTGCTTATGGTGTTGAAACCTCAGTGTGAAACCTCGGAGTGAAACCTCTGAGCAATATTCCTGTGTGTTGCTTGAGAATATGTTCTAAAAACCTCTTTATCAAGCATTTCAAGCTAGGAAGAACTTCTTTACCACAAGAGTTGTAGAGCACTGGAATAGACTTCCCAGAGAGGTTGTGGAGTTTCCTTCTCTGGAGACTTTCAAGACCTGTCTGGATGCATTTCTGAGTGATCTGCTCTAGTTTTGCCCTGCTCTGGCAGGGGGGTTGGACTGGATCTTCAGAGGTCCATTCCAACCCCTAACATGCTGTGAAAATAATAGAAACCTCACTGTTCTAGGGAAAGCTGTTCCATGAGAACAACCACTGTCCTGTAGTGACTCTGGAATCCACTTGGTTTACTTTATGCTTTAGAGAGCAAGAGTTTACTACTTCTTTATGTATGTGTAAGGAGATAGTTTTACCATTTTCCCTAAATTTGTAATGCTTCAAGAATTTCCTGTTGTGGGATGTGTGTCACTTAGAGTGGGAGTGGGGAGTAGTTGGAAAAAATCCCTGGCCTCACAACATCTGAGGACGTGGTGGAGCAAAAAAGGGCAGAGCTAAAGTCTTCCCAGTTAAGATGAGGAAAAAAGTCAGATTTTCACCTGAATTGCAGATGAGCTGCAGACAATTTTGTGGTTAGTGTTTCGTAGTCTTTCACTTCTTGTGAATAATGAGACTAGAAAGAGAGAAGAGGCAGTGTCTGGGAAACACAGCTATGAAAGAGAGCAAAGGGAGGTGGAGTCAGCATCTTGCAGCAGAATGTAGAAAAGAAAAAAGGGAGAAAAAAAGAAAAGCCTGAACATACTCATTATTATGTATAATTTGCTGTTGTTATAACCACAATGTAACATGTACATGATCTCACCTGACCCTGCTGTTTTGCCCTTTTTGGCATGTGGTTGACTTCTGTGAACCTGGTAAATTGATATTTTCTGTGTCAGAGTATTTGCTTATCTTCTTCCTAGAAACCAACACTTACCGCACCCCTCTTTATGGGCAGCCCTCCTGGTGGGGGGAAGATGATGCAAATAACAAGGAGGACAGAAGGCAAGAGGAACATTACTCAGGTAATGGAGGTGATTGGGTGGGAGAAGGTATGGGGGACAAAATTTCTGCCCACTTTTGACTTTTTACTGTGTGAAGTCATCCTGCTTCAATGCTATAATTACCAGTTTGTTTGGCTGGGGTTTTTTTTGAGCTCATATTTGCACATTCCTATGTGTAGATTGCTGATGTTGAAACCAGAATAAGAAAAAATTAAAATGTTTCCCCTATAGTTCTGGAATGTTGGAAATGGCAGTCGTGGAATAATTCAGCACGGATGAGAAAAGCCTCACTAAGCTTGTTTGAGACCTAGTTATACAGCAGTGCTGTATCTGTGACTGTATGGAGCCCACCTGAATAAGCCATCCAGTGTCTCACAGGACTTTCCTATCCAAGAGGCACTTAAAAGATGCATTGACTGGATTTAATTAATATGGAAGCAGTCTTGTTTCTCATCTCATCATCCTTAGAAGACTTAGAAGTCTTACCTCTCCTGTTGTTGTGAATATGTATGCATGGAAGATGCATCTTTTTTCATTGGTGCAGTAAACGTGATGTTTCTATCAAGCATATGCTTCGCTGCACAAAGAAGTGTTGTATTTCGATCCACATGCATCATATCTGTTCTTGAGCAGAGAGGGGTTGTGATTAGCAGCCCTTTCAAGAGGCTGAAGTAAATAAGCGATTGTCTAGCCAGGAAGTTTGGGTACTGCTGAAAAAGATGCGGCTTTGTGCTTGGTGATGTTACAGAATTAGGTGTTGGTCCAGCAAAACCATGCCTGTGATTAGCTTTGCACACTCAAGCTTTTCCTTTGAACTGTGGAAAGTTGAGTTGGTGAGCGTGTAATGAAATCAGCAAAGTGAAACAGGGTCTTCCTTCCACATCAGCCCCAAAATACAGAAACCACGAGAATGCCACCACCCACATAGGTTCTGTCAAAACATACAACTGTGCACGTGCTCAGCTCTGTCTTTGGGGAGCAATGGAAGAAAGGACAAAGTGTATGTAACAAAAATTGGTCAGACTGCAGCAGTGCAGTAAGCACCAATTCCAGTGATGAGGTCAAGAGTACAAAGCTGTCTAAAACAGAACTTGTATTTTTTTTCTTTAATCCATTTCTGCTAATGTTTACGAATTTAAGGTTTTCTTGCCTTTTTTGTTTTGTTTTGTTTTGTTTTTTCCCTTTTGTAGAAAGATCAAAAGAGATAGCCCAACATGAAGAGGAACTGAATGGTAATATTGCTACTTATAGAGATTCCCAAGAACAGTCTGTGTTTGCCTTCCGGAGAGAGCCAAGTTACTTTGAGATTCCAACTAAAGAATTTCAGCAGCCAGCAAAATCTCCAGAAACACAGGTCCATGAGATACCAACAAAGGATGTTGACGCTGTAGTAACTCCCGTTGTACAGAGTCATGCCTCTTTCACCATTGAATTTGATGATGGTACCCCCGGTAAAATAAAAATAAAAGACCATGTAACTAAATTTTCACTCAGACAGAGAAGACCGTATAGTAAGGAACCAGCTCATACAGAAGTGATGTCAGCAGAGAGCAAAGTGGCTGACTGGCTTGTCCAGAATGACCCAAGCTTGATGAGACGGCAGTCTCCAGGAGATGATGTGTACAGTACCAAGAGTGACCTGCCGGTTCATGTGAGAACGCTTAAAGGTGAGTGGATGTCTTCTCATGTGATCATAGTTCTCCGTTGGCTGTGCAAATGCAGCATAATAAAGGGGGAAACCCCTTCTCCTGTCAAGGAGAGCTGGGTTTAGTTATCTCTGCTCCAAATTTGGAAGATGAAGAGTATTTCTTTAATGACTGTTAATGATTTTGAATCTGGCTAGCAGGCTCTTCACCTGGCCCTGAAGTCACATGTGGTGCTGCCCTGGGGACACGGGAATCTGGTTCCTCTACATCTATAATGCCAGTTCAGCAGTGATTGAAAAAAATGATTTTGATTTTCAAATGTCTAAAATAATTTCCATGTGGTCAGGCACACAGGTAACCAGAGGTATTTCAGTGGATTTTCTTCCCTTGGCTTCTCCTGTCTGAAGAATGACTTTTCTTCTTAGCTGTAGTCCAAAAGAGGCTATGTGTGATCATCATCCTGATGGCTGTAATGACCAGAGCCACCTGGTCAGATGACCAAAGGTCCTGACACAGAGACTGGTGGTAGAGTTGAGATAGACATGATCACCAGTGGGGGAAGCTGTTGCACTTGTAGAAGGTTTCCTCTCTTAAACTAAAGCTGCTCTGGAATCCTGCTCTGTTCAAAACCTCCAAGTTTTACAGATCTGTGTCCTGTCAAGTGTATCACTGTGAGGAATTCTTTCGGGGTTTTAAAAGGTCTGAAATATAGTCTGGAGCCCAGTTTGTAGTGCCGCTGATGGGACTCACATCATTCTCATGCCATTTTGAAAATATTTTTCAAGATTTGGGCTTGCTTGCATGTCTCTCTTGGTCTATGCACTGAACTACAGTAGGAGACCACTGATTCCTGCATTCTCACTACCTTTACAGGCCTCTGGAAAAGCTATCATTTTGAACTGCAACTTTAAGTGATTAAGACACATTGAAAGTTACCGGACCTACTTAATAACAGTTGGACTTAATGATTTTAAAGGTCTTTTCCAAGCTAAATGATTCTATGATTCTACTTGTCCTTAAATGAGAACAATACCTTGTTTTCCCTTAAAGGAGTATTTGCTTGATCCTTGTTGGAAAAAGCCTTATCATATGAAGAGTTTTACCTACTACATCTTCAGCATGCCATTTTGTGTATAGTTTTTTGAGAAGCTCCTATGGTCACAAAGGTCTCATGTATCCAGCCCTGGGGTTTGGCATGGCATGGAAATGGAACTGTCTTGTTGTCATTGCTTGTTTCTAGTTTTTCCCAATAAGGGGTAGTGTTGAGGTGCCCTGCCTGATCGTTTAGTGTCTTCTTTTCAGTCTGTGTGAGAGAGGGTTTTGGGGTTTGGACTGGGGCTTTTTTTTGTTTGTTTGTTTTGATACTGGATTTTGTTGACTTGCTGGAGAACATTGTCAGGGATAGAAATGTGGTTCAGTAGTTTTGCCCTTTCCTCATAGAGAAGATTAGAGAGCTAGGCATCTGCTGCTCATTCCAAGATTTTCCTGAGCAACGCGCAGCAATACTGGACTGATTATGGCTTGTTACAGTCCATAAGGCATAGAAAGAAGCCAAGGTAATTCAATGTATAATTTGCATATCAAGAAATCAAGTCTTTGGACATTTGATTAAAGCACACAGTGTTGGTGGCCTGAGGAGTTTATCCACCTCTGCTTTGTCAGAGGACAGGGTGTCATTTATCTGCGATAGCTGCGTAGCGTGTTCTTCTGGAAGGACTAATTTTGAAGATGTCTTGGAGGCTACTGCTGGCTGCCTACCAGGCTTGGGTCTTCAGGATCAGAGACACCCACCGTTGGGCTTCATTAGTAAGAGCTGCTCATTTTCAGAAACAACATGGTGAATGTAAAGCCTGATATCAAGACTAGAGGCTTCAGGTCTTAGCAGTTTGCAGGGATGTGCATCATGTGCTGCTGGGGCATCCATGGGCACGGTGGATGTTTGTCCTTGTGTCCTCACCGTTTTGCATTCAGCAGGGTTCTTAGCCAAGACATTTTAATTTAAGTACTTTCCCTTGCAAGGATGAATCTTATTGGCCCTCAGGGCACAATGCAAAGTTTGCTGGCTTCCTTCATGAGGGTGTTAGGAAACTCTTCAGGGGACTGACTCCTTAGTTGAATGGATCTTGTATTAAATTCTAATCTTTCACAGCTAACTTGAGATAATAAATGGTCTTCACCCATGTGTCTGGAGAACTTGCAAAGTAGGTTTAAGCAGTTTTCCTTTCAAACACGTGGTATTTTAGCCAGTATATCTTGCTGCATATTACAGTCTAGAGCGCAGAGACCTCTTTCCCCGTTCTCCCGATGACAGGTTCCTGGTCGTTGACTGAATCGTGTTCTGTGCCTTCACACCAGTTTCCTTCTCCAAAAAAAGGTTTGTTTTTTTAGTTTACTTTTATATTTTTGTTTTAACTCTTTATTTTACTTCAACTTACTTTCTGAGAGTACTGAACTAAAATGCTGAGGGCACAGTACTGCTGATGCGTAGGGAAGGTTGTAAAGATGGTTGTTGCTAACATAAGTGAAAACGATTACAAACATACTTTAAGCTTAGTCAACTCTAAGTAATGATTTAGCCTTTTCTTGGCTGGTGATAGGGTGGTGTAACTCATGGGGGTGTCACGGTGGGATTCTCAAATCTTTAGGAAAATTAAAGAATCCTGAAAATTCACTGTTCCGTTAGCCTCTGGTTTATTTCCCCCTTGTAGAGGAGGGTAATGTGGGTGCTCAGAGATGCATGCACTCATAACACACCCATCTGGTCTTTCATTGTGTGGATTTGGTTTCATGGGATGCAGTGTGCGGGGTTTATTTACTGATTCTGCAGAGGTATTTCTGGTCTGTAACAGAGAGAACCTAATGAGGTGATCTTGGACTACAGTAATTGGGCAGAAAGGCAAAATAATGTCATCATTTTTATTTAAATGGAAAAAAAAAAAAAAGAAACAAAACATTCGATACCTAAACCAATCAGTATTACGAACTCAGAAACCCTTGGGGTTGAAAAGATTTCTGGAATTGTTTTTTTAATAACTTGATAGCCAACCAGTTGTGAAAAGTGGGGTCAGGAGATATTTTATTTCCTTTGACAGGATGCAGACCCTGTACTACAGCAGAAGTCTTTGGAGTTGTTTAATCCTCTAGGATTATTTTCCTTTTAACCGAAATGATAAATTTCGGCTAAGAGGTAATGACAGGGCCACAGCAACTGAGAATATGAAAGTCAAATCTGCGTACCTTGTTTCCAGGCAATAGGCACGAGGACGGGACGCAGAGCGACTCCGAGGATCCCGTGGCACCCACGGCGGAGAAGGAGTCGACAACAGCGACGGCAGGCAGCGAACGTACGCCGACGGAGCAAGCTAGGCTCCAGCGCCAGATGAGGCGTGATCCCCACGAGATGCTGCACAACAAGCAGGCTTTCGTGATCGAGTTCTTCGAGGACACTCCGCGGAAGAAGCGGTCACAGTCCTTCACGCACAGTGCTCACTCCTCCCAGAGTGACACCGATCCGGGGACGAAGACCAAGGTTGAAAAGCGCAAGAACGCGTTGCCACCAGAGAAGCTGGGAAATGCGGTACCACCTTCCCACCCTGGGGCCCAGGCAGGCAAACCCAATAACAGCTCCTCTGGGACCCAAAGAACTAGCTCCTTCAAGAGGGAGAAGACAGAGGATCGGATCAACTCTTCATCCTCCTCTGCTTCCAGAGCATCAGCCAAAACTTACGGGAGCGTTGGAAGGAAATCTAAAATGGCTCAGGATTTTATGACTGAGTACTTGCGGGAAACTGCTCAGTCCGGGAAGCCGAGCGCTGAGAAACCAGCACCTCTGCCCGTGCCAGTACCTCCACGTGTGGTTATATCATCAGAACCAGAGTCTGCCTCTGCTCCACCTCCAGAGGTGAAGTCAGCCCAGGGCAGGAGGAATGACGAGGAAGACAGTGTGAGCGAGACAGGCACATACACCATCGAGACAGAGTCGCAGGATAAAGAGGTGGAGGAAGCACGAAAAATGATAGATCAGGTAAATGCTGCTTCTCTGATCTTGGCCAGTGAGCTAAGGGCTGAAGGCTTGGGCTTTTGCACCTCATGCTGGAGGGCCTAACTTCATTAGCTGTTGCCGTGAAGGACTACTCCTTTTGAAATTGAGTGCTGTGAGAGTTTATGGTTCAGTGTGGGAAATCATCCTGGGTGACCTGTGGTAAGGATAGGCCCCAAGAAACTGAGAGACTGGTCTTTAAAAGACCCCAACGAAACAACAAAATCGCAAACAAAAAACCCCACAAGGTGCAAGAAGGCAAGGTAAGCCCACAGCAAAGAGCTGCCTTGCTTCCAAAATGGGATCTGGATGCAAAAGTGCAAGAGTGGGCTTGCCATCTGTTTAGGGGAAAGGCAACAGCAAAATAAAGATCAGGCTGATCCTGCCAAGAGCTGTGGCTGGTAGCAGCTCTGCTCTCTAGGACTGCTCCCAAGCCTCTGCCTTGGTGTTGCATCACCTCCTGCCTGCCGTTATGAAAAATGGAGCTGCGGCCCATCGCTGATGCAGCATCCGGTGGTAGGCCAAAGGAAGTGCAGGCCGAGGGCTGGTGCTCTTGACTCTTCACTGATTTTAGTGGTAGGTGCTTGGCACTGCCTGCTTAGAAAGGGAGTGCTTGCTGGCAGGGCAAGTGGCGGCTAGTTGAGGTAGCGAGGGGTGTGGTCTAGGTCAGAGGCAATCCTAGATGGATCTATACTTGTTTGGATTTTGCAAGGTGAATTGTAGTCTAAAAACAAAGCCTGAGATGAGGGAGAGGCTTAAAAAAACCCTCCCAAGTAAGCAACTGCAGGGCAAACCGAAGTTTGGCAGATTTTCAGGTTTAACTTTCATCTGCGGTCTATTATGAAAACAAAACCGTCAAGTTGCTGTGAAGATTTAGTGAAGTGTAGGTGAGGTTTAAAGGAAGCCTTAATTGAACCTGGCTTTAGAACTTTGTGTGCAGTGTTCTGTGAGCCTGGATCTAGCTTCCCTTTTTTTTTATTTATTAATTTGTTCCTTACATCATGTTTGAAATGTGACTGGAAGCTTTTGGGTCAGAGTGTTTAAGCCACAGCAACTCTGGGAAATAATTAATAACTGGACCTCAGGGTTTCTGTCCAGGAAGAAAGATGATATGAATTCTGGAATGGCTGAGGTTTTGAGGTGACTCTGCTTTTTATTCTCCCACCATTACACACGCACTTTCTTTTTTTTAATAGAAGTGAGAATGGAGAACTTGATGGCTGTCTCTGCCCATCTTAGATACCTTCCATGGTGACATCTTCCTCTGAACTGCTTATAGTCAGGGAAGAGAAAGAAACGTTTCTGAAGCATGGCTCTTGGTCACCCCCTAGAAAGGCCCATTTATCTCCAGTGGAATCTCACCAACTAGCTTAAAGAGTTGCCTGTCTCAGAGGTGCTTCCTTTCCCAGGTCCTCTCCTGGCAGTGCAGGACTGCTTTACTCAGCTCACTCTCTGCTACAGCCTATGAAACACTCTGGAAATGGAGCTTTCCCATGTCTTTAACTTTTTTTTTTTTTTACTAATTCTCTGAATGAGCTGGTAAATAGCTTTCTAGACACTCCTAAATTTCTCAAGAACTCTTTTTCATTGAAAGTTATTACTGTTAAAGACAGCGCACTGAAATAATGAGGGAGAGAGGAAAGGTGGGAGTGAGTGGCATTCTATGAATAAGTATTTAAAGCTGCTACTGTGGAGTACAGAAGAAAATGATTTACATAGCTTGTAGGGAAGAGTTGTCAAGTGATTCTGGCCCTTTGGGGATCACAGTTTGAGTGTGATTAATACTTCATGGATTTGGATCTTGGACTAGTATTCTTCTATTTTCTTGAGTTTTAATCCTTCCCATGCAAACACTTTTTCAGGTTTTTGGTGTTCTTGAGTCGCCCGAATTTACAAGAATCTCTTCAGCCTTTAGGCCAATAATTAAAGGTGAAAAAGACAACTCCAGTTCTCATCAGCATTTAATCAGTGAAAATGGCACTAGTCAGAAGTCAACCTTGCTCCAGGCATTTGCCTCAAAAGCTGTGAGTGGATCTCAAGCTGATGCACAGGTATGGGCAGTCCAGGTGGATTTGCTGGGATGGTGGGGGTGTAGATGGGTTTTCTGTCTGGGTGGAAATGTGGTGCATAGCTGGATTTCCATTCTGAGGAGGGTGAGTGATATAAGAGGAGAGATTTTGTGGCTAGGATTTGGTTTAAAACCCCTCTTTCTGACACCACCTTCTCCACCTTGTTGTAGATGTCTGCAGCATCTCAGGGGAGTCAGAAGTGGGTGTCTAGGTGGGCGAGTCTTGCGGACAGTTACTCTGACTCTGGATCTGTCTCTGGGCAGGGTGATGGAGGTGCAGGTAAGTCTCATCCTGTCATTACTGTTTGAAGATGGCTGAATCTAAGCCAGGATGATATGAAAAGCAGAAATAAAGGGCTTCTGTGCATCTGGCTGTGGCTTATTTTCTGGTTTAGTGAATGCATTGGGGGATGAGAAGGACAGAGTGAATTGTTCCCAGTGGAGTAAAGATGGAGAAAGACTCTAGTTTGCATTTCAGAGTCACTCAGGAAGTTCTTAAATGTTATGTTTGACATGACTAAAGGGCACCTGTGAAGGAGAAAGATCATAAGGGTCTTGGATGGTAACTAGCCCCAAGTAGTGATTCTTCAGACTGCCTTATGATGGCAGATGAAAGCTCTTTGAAAGTTGCCTTGGACTTTTGATTGCTGCCGTGCTTTTTTTGCGTGCTTCTGTGTCTGCACTAAGAATGTTAGCCTGTTGTAGGATTTCCTGTTGGGTGGCAGGTTTGAATCATGGAGATCAGTGTAGGAAAACTGGGTATGGAGAGAAGAGGAACAGGAGGAGACCAGGCTTCCATCATAACTGGCAAGCCAGTTTACAGACCCTGTGGTCCTGTTGGTATGTGAGAAAGGCAAGAGAATTCTTTGTTGGCTTTTGTAAACATTTTCAACTATTTTGGTTAGAAATATTTGTCATTACCTTCTTGCCATCCACACCTATAGATAGATTCAGTAAAGATTAGAAGAAACCTTTGTTTCAGAGGTCATAACCACTGTTTTCACATTGTATGAGAACCTGCCTCCTAGAGTCTTTGAAATATTATCATAATCAAATAACCGGTTATCCTGGTATTCAAAGGCACTATCAGATATGAAGTCCTGGCCAGTGGCATGGGAGAAACAAGAGAGTTTTTTTCCATGAAGTGTGTCTATACTGATAAGGCCACCCATACTGGGGTGATGAGCTCTAATTCAGAGCCTCTTAATTGTTATAGAGTCTTTCTCCTGAGCCTTTGCTGTGGGATACGGTTGTATGAGAATTTGTACTGTGAAGAACACCATCTGTTTAGTCAAATGGGCTATGTCAGGTAGTATGGCTCTTAAAACACCACATCCCTGCAGTGGTTTGTCTGATGGCTTTTCATCTCATTCCTGTGGCCTGATTTATGGCAGATAGATGCCAGCAATGCTGTTAACCTCTAGAATATTTTCTTGTGCTGAGAGGTGTATTATGGGAGAATGAATCTGAAATCCTAACCTTGAGAGGTAAGGTGTTGAGCCCTCTAAGCCAGCAAAGGAATTTAGCGTCTGTATTGATAAACCTGAGGGAGTGAGCACCAACCAGGCCCTACTGATATTCATAATACATAAAAGCTTAGTTTTAAGCATGTGTCTTGTAAGTGCTTTTATGGACTTGTACTTCTCAAGATCAAGCTCTTCCTAAGTAAATAAGAGTAATATTTGTACAACAGTTGATTCTTGTTCACTTAACTCTCTTCAGAAAACGGCGTAGCCCCAAAACCTGGGGAACTAGAAAACGCAGTGCCCTTAAGAACAAGGCGCCTTCTTCCCCAACTCCCACCAAGTGATAAATCAGACAGCCCCACACCCGCAGCCCTGGTTTGCCAGGAGTCCTATTCTGAGGTTACCAAGAGAACCGTTGTGACGGACCACTGTGTGGAAGCCTATGGTGATCCCAGCAGCCGCCTCTTCATCCAAGAAGACTTGGATCCAGATAGCCTTAGTGATGCTAGCAGATCTGATGATGGCTTCAGCATGGAAAAAAGCAAGAAATATAAAGAGAACAATAAAATGGTAGAACAGATGGGGGAAGATGCAAGATCAGAGATCCGGCAGCCAGGAGCCTCCCGAGTCTCAAATGCGAGAGCTGTGAGCGAGTCGGTTTCTACTTCGTTCTACATTGGTGATGACAGCAACGATGCGGGGATTCCCTCCAAGCTCTCTCTGAGCATGTCCCATGCTCGAGCAGACAGAGATGGCAAGGATCAGGAGTTTTCCTTCAAGTCTGCTGGCACACCAGTTCCTGGAAAGCCACCAGTCAAAGACGTTAGTGCTTACATAAATGCAGCCGGAAAAGTGGTTATTTCCCTTCACCAGAGTCTTCCTCAAGACCAAGAAAACATGGCAGGAAAGGAAACATCATCTTTTGTTAGACAGGAAAGTTTTACCAAAGACAAATCAAGCAGTGGCGTTCCTCAAAATAAACTCCCTCATATTTCAAGTCACCCTCTGCTTAAAGATTTAGAGGCTGTTCGGTCAAATCGTATGGACTTTGGTCAGGAGACTCATCTTCTCCTTAAGGACACTGAAACTGCCTTGGCAGCACTGGAAGCCAAATTACTTGGCCAAAGCCAAGAGCTGGAGCCTTCGGAAACTGCTGGTCAGCTGGAGGACTCCTTGTCAGGTGACTCGGACGTGGACACCGCCAGCACCGTCAGCTTGGTGAGCGGCAAAAACGTCCCGACAAGCGCCCCAAAACGCAAAACAGTCGCAGCCTTGCAGAAAGAGAAGTCTTCCTCCACACCGTCCATCCAAGACCAGTGTGGCCAGCCCAGCGCTCGGGACAGGTTGACAGAGAAGCGGAAGACGCAAGCACCAGAGGCATCAAACCGTGCGGAGGCTGCCAAACGTTTCCAGATGAAGCGGAGCGCTGGGACTCGTGGGTCGCTTGACTTCACAGACGATGAGAGAAGCTCTAGCTTGCCGTACTTGTCAGTCCCTGACGCAGTCGTGTCTGACCATGAGAACTCGGTAACCCGGCCGGTTCCCAGAAGGAAACCTTTTACTCAGCCCACCAAGGAGGACCACAGCAAAACGACCTCGAACGTGCAGAAAATCCAGCAAGTTCTCACCCGTTCCAACAGTTTATCCACTCCACGGCCCACGAGGGCCTCGAAGCTACGTCGCGCCCGGCTGGGAGATACTTCGGACAACGAATGCATCGATACGGAGAAAACGGCCTCCAACCCTGAAGCCACCGCTCTGGGCCCCAAGCAGTCCACGGAGACGAAGAAGCTCTCCAGGCTGGACATCCTTGCCATGCCGAGGAAACGGGCAGGTTCGTTTACAGTGCCCAGCGACTCCGAGACGGCACAGCCGAGGACGGGGTTTTCGGGCCGGAGTGCGGAGTCCTATCGGAAGACGGGTGTTTCGGAGGTTAGAGCCGCGGCGAGGAAGACGGCAGCTGCTGCCTCTGCGAAGCAGCCTTTCAGCAGGACCCGCTCAAGCAGTGTCAAGTATTCCTCCTCGTCCAGTAAGTGCTCGTGCTTTGTATTTCTCCCGTGTTCCCCTCTCTTATGTACAGGCTGCACGTGGTTGCCAGGGACCGGTATCTCAGTAACACAAGTGCTGTACTGCTGAGTACAAAAGTCTGCGCTAACGAGCAGTATGGAGGTTGAGAATTCCTGTAGGTTTGGAGGCAGCAGAGCATCTCTTACACCCAATGAGGTATTTTGTGCTGTTGTCCATGAGGGTATTGTAAATAGCTATTTTTCCTTTTCTTTTTTTTCAGTGACTTTGTTTTTCGACCAACCAGTTGCTCATATTAGACATTTTTCTGTTAAAAAGGTAGATTTTAATGACTTTCCAGTGCTACAAGGAATTCTGTTCTATTGCTGACTTCAAAGTTTGTTCCCAGAGAGTTTATAATGGTGTTGATGACAGCTCGTGTCCGAGGTGGCAGGTTTGAAGGCGTCTGAAACAGAACAAGGGATAGATATCCCTGTGTTGTGAAGGCTGTTCCCTTGTTCTTCCTGTAAATGCAAATGTGGAGCTGGATGCTATGCGCTGATTGCCCCAAGAGATGCCCTCTACTGTATTTTCATTCCCTTTTGCTATAGGTAAGGCAGGTGCACTGTCATGTTTCCTACGAAGCAGAGGTTTGGGGGATATCTTTAACCGTGCACTCAACAAACCCTCGCAATATCAACATCTGTCATACTGAAATCAGCCTTTAATTAAGAGACGAGGATGATGCAGATGACAACTCTAAGATGGTAATTGATAATGACAGATTGTCCCCGACACCTTTGGTATAAGTCTTCATCTATGCCCATAGTCCTTGACCTACCGTGGATGTGGCAAAGCAAATCTGTTTCCTTAGGTTTTTAGGAATGATGGGGGGGCACAAGAGGACAAGAACCCCCTGTTTGGCTGGGTTTCTCAGACCTGTTGAGAGGGATGCTGTTTTCAGCAGATCTGTCTTTTTGCAAGGGATTTTAAGAGTTCTAGATGTGTCCTTTTTGCATATTTTCATACAGCTGAAATAATTATCCTTCTTGAGTATTCATTTTTATTGCATGCTAAAAATGTTATTTCCTGCTTGTTTTGATTTGGATTGTCTTAGTGCATCCAGCTTCCCTTTTTATTTTAATGTTGTTTTTTTCTTACACATTTGTATATGCATGTAAATCAGAATGTGAATATGCTAAAAGAGTATGTACAGTCTCTTCTCTTGCCTTTTTTGAGATTATGCTATTGACTTCTTGTTAAACAATAAGAAATTTAAAGCAAAATAATGTGGTTCCAAGTTTTCCGACCAGGAGGCACTCTTTGCAATCCCTCTGCCTTTGGACCACAGACTTCAAATAATTTGGAGAAAAATGATAAGCGTTGGCCAGTTCTTGATTTAAATGAATTGGTTTTTGATTTCCAGAGCTCCGTAGCAGCATGCTAACAACTTTCCTTGTGCATAGTTGTAGCAGGTGATGCTAATCCTTTCTCTGAATTAGCGGCTCTTAAAATACTAACCTCCTAATTCCTTGATAGGATTGCAGACCTTGTACAAGCTTAGTATACTAGTCTACTTTGTGCTTCATTGTGCTGTACCAAGTGTGTGATGCATGTTCCTATACTAATGCTACTGTAGATACAGCGAACCGACACTTAGCACCCCATTCCTGGAGCAAAAGTGAAACATCGATACACTGGCACATTGCACTGTGTTTCTTAACATGATACAATAACCCTTGCAAGCATTGAGTGTTGAGCCTGGAGAGTAAGGAGGCAGATGTGGCTGACTTACTCAAGGATTTGTTAAAGCATTTAGCTAACCACAATAGTTTCCAGCTCTCCCAGCGGGAGAAGTTAATCTTGCTAAGAGGGGAAGATAATGAACTACCTGTCCATAAGACAAGAAACACGAGGAGATTTTGGGGCCATCTGAAGTAACTTTATGTGAAATGCACAGATAACATCAGAATAATCAAAGTTACCAATTCTGAAATCTGAGGTCCTCTGCTCCTCTGTGTACGTCACTTGTTTATTCAGTGTAATTTGAATGGTACTGAGGGAGTTGATTGTGATTTCCCTTGGTGTACAAGGATTGAAAAATGGAAAATCAGGCTCTTCATTTAAAAATTGCTGTTCACTGACAGGGTGAACTCTTGATTTGAAACCTGTGTTTAAAATAAAATAAAAAAATCTGTACTGATGGAATAAAAAAATTAATTTATTATTTTTTAATATATATTTTAGTATATAGATATTTATTTGCTTTCTAAATCAAGACACTTGTATAGCTATAGCAGAGATAGCAATGTCCAGGAACAGTTTTTTTCCCCACTATACAGTAATTATCTATAATTTGTGATCTATGATGCTGGCTGAATCTGCTTGCAGTGTTTCAGTGTTATGATAATCTTGGTAACACAGTGAAGCTTCCAGGTGTTACAGTTTTAAATAACTTGGCTGGTTCTGTTTGGTGGGTCTTCATTCTCTAGGGAAGGACAGAAGGGAATGAAGCTGTATCTGTAGGGAGTGTCATGAGGCAGCAAACACCAGGAGCCCAGTTTTCAAATAAGGACATCTTGATGCTTCTCATACAAGGAGGACCTGCATGTCTACAGATCTGCAGAACCAGTTGGGTTAAGTGGACATCTTCCACTTGGCTCCAGGGGTTAGATCCAGTCCTGACTGTGTGAACACTCATTCTTGTAGAGTGTCATTAATGGTGAAATGCAAGGCAGGAGGTGAATGTGGGGGTGTGGACTCTGGCAAATAACACCAAGCACCATAGACTGGTTCTTCACTCAAACCCCCCTTCTTTTGCTTGGGCTGGCAGCTAATTGAAAAGGTGTCTGCAGGCTTGAAAATTGGGCTCTTTTTAGAACAGGACTTTAGTGGGACTGTAAGGAGTCTGAAATGTGTGCTACTTATACACAGAGCTTCTGTGCATGGTAAGCCAAGTCTGTGGTAATAATTTACTCCATTGGAGTTGTTAACAGAGTCATTTTGCTTTTCCATTGGAATTTCCCACTCCAAATTTGTATGGTGAATGGGAGCTACAGAAGTGCTCAATTTTGAAATAAGTTCTGAGAATGTGCTGTTTAAATTAAAATCTGCACAGAAACTCTCATTTCCTTGTGCTCTTGGGCTAGTTTTGTGTTACCTTTTTGCCCTTTTATAGTTATTCTTAACTAGTTTCCTTAGTCTGAAACCAATTCATTTTTTATAAGCATCAAGGCGGAGACCACAGGGTTCAGATTACACTTCTACTTCGGAGGAGGAATATGGCTCAAATCACAGCTCCCCTAAACACAAACGCTCCCATACTTCAACAGCCACACAAACACCAAGGATGCGTGGCTCTGGGCTGAACAAGCAGAAGCACAATGGCAGAGAGACGGATGATGACGAAGATTTTGATGACCACCCCGACCCATACAACTTCATGGCGCAAACAGCTGAGATAGCAGAAATAGCCAGGTGAGCAGGGGGCCATTGATGGGGCATTGACCTGTGTGCTGAAAATGGATTGAGGGTTTTTGCGTGTTCAAAACAAACCCAGGTGTGGAGGTAGAAGGAGAGGCACTTTCCGTTTGTCTGTGTGCCCTCCATCTCCTGCATATCTGAACATCAGTACATTCAGACTCGAAAGGTTTTGGTGGAGCTTTACAGCCTGTGCCGGTTGTACCTTCCCTCTGGAAAATGCAAAGGCGTGGGGAAGCTGGGTTCTGCCTTGATTTGTTTTTGGTAAAGCCTGTCAAAAGATGAGACTCTCTATACCTGCTTATCCCTGATTTCTGCTGGAAGTCACTGTGTGTGCAGGGAGTGGTTGGTGTGAACTGTCCTAAATCTCTGCAGAAGGAGTCAGATGAATTAGCAAAGACTGACTGTAAACTGTTGGAACTGCTTTGCCTGAAGGCGCTGAGGGAGCCGTAAGCAGGTGCTGCGGGGCAGAAACCTCTTTGTTTGCCGCAATTGAATCCAAACAAGAAAATCTGTCTGAGCTCCTGTATAAATGAGTCATAGTTACTTAGCTCCATGTCCCTGGATACGGGACCTATTGTGTACTGGTGGTCTGGTGGTTGCCTGGAGGAACTCGTCCATAGAGCAAATAGATTCTTTTTTTTTTAAACAGTGGCATTTGAGGTTTGACATCTCTAGTATGCAACTGTGTCATGCCAACTTTCCAGAAATACTGGTCTTCCATTGTACTGGCCATACTTGAAATACTTTTGACTGAGGAGGCAGTCTTCTGCCTGCTTCTGGTCAGCGTTTTGGCATCACCCTACGTTATCACTCGCCACAGGGATCTCAAAAGAGCTTTCCTTGCATGAGGGTCGCTGTGAGGCCCCCCGGCGAGCGTGTCAGCCTTCGGAGCGAGCTGCCTCACCCGCGCCGCGCGCTTGCGGGAGGCCCAGGCAGCTTCCCTCCGAGGGAGAGCTCTTCCCTTCCCTTCGCTTCCCTTCCCTTCGCTTCGCTTCGGGTGGCAGCAGCCAGAAATAGGCGGCTTGCGTCAGACTTGTCTGGCGCTGCGCGTTGCAGGGCTCGGTCACAGAGTCTGCTTCGTAATTGCAGTTCTGATTTCCGTTGCTGCTCCCAAATTAACTGGGAGGGGTTTAGAGGAGTCAGAGTTAAAAGGGAAAATGCCACTTGTTTACAGTACGTGAATCACGTGATGGATGCGTTGGGTGACATCTGTCCAAACCAGTGTGGATAGGGGCACCTTAAGCGGGCAGATCAGATTGCTTTTTAGTGGTTCAATTATGCATTTTCTTTCCAATGAAGTGTTTTGATGAACTGAGAATTTTATCACCTCGCTTGGTGGTTTTGTTTTTTTTTCATTTAAAGAAGAATGGCTTTCAGATGAAGCTGCCTAAATGTAAGACTATTTATCCCCCCCCCACACTTTTTTTTTATTTAAAATTACCACAACAGCTACTGTTGGTCTGAAGGGTGGGGGTTTTTAAGCTCTGCTAGCAACAATCTAGAGACTTAGAACTTGTTTTTGAGATCTAGAGCAAGTAGAGCAGAGTGCTGCAGTGTTAACTGGACACCTGTCAAGGGCTTTGAAGTTTCAAGACTTGGTTTCTGAAAACCGGATCCCTCTAAGGTATGCCGTGCTTACTCTGGTAATACCTCAGCCCTTCTAGAGAATGTGGAACCATATTTTGATTTACAGTCTATAAACCCCAAGGAAGAAGGAAAGAGAATTTGAGTTTTTATTAAGTAAAAAAGGAAAAAAACTTTTTTTTTAACTTGTAAGGGCTTTTTAAGGGAAATTAAAGAAAAACTGACTGTGTTCTATGAAAGAAAAAGAAAGAAGGAAGTAGGGTGGATGGGTGGGGGAGCAATAACGTAAATCTTCTTTATGGATTGGCTCCAATACTTTCTGGTAGTATGTAGTCACTAGAATTTGCTTTTTGTCAAATCTCTGCTTTGAAGCTGGGTTCAGGAGGGGAGTGGATTTATTTCATATGCAGACAGAGCATTCCTCAGCACCCTGACAAGGCACCCCAAAAAATCTGCTTTCCCTCTCCTCTGCAGAGGTTATAGTCCCCACAAACTTTTCGTGACTGCCTTGTTTATATTTTATGAATATGAGGCTTTTGTATCATGTGTCCTAGTAGCTTTGCTGCATGCTCTGTGCTTTAGGCTCAGCCAAACCTTGGTGAAGGATGTGGCCATCCTGGCTCGAGAAATTCACGATGTTGCTGGAGATGGGGACTCTCAGAGTTCATCAGGGACAGGACCAAGCACCTCCTTCAGCTCTGTGCCCAACACTCCTGCTTCTACCATATCAGCAAGAGAAGAGGTAAGATCCCGAAGGACAGAAATCTCTTCCCCTGAACAACAGTAAGTACACAGGGCATGGCTGTGGTGGGAGACCAGGGCAGCATCCCCAGTTGCTGCAGCATTGAAAAAGCCTCATCCTCTGTCCTCGTAAAAAAAACACCACCAGAAAGATGGACTGTAATCTGTTTAGGGTGTTTGTTATTTATTTGGGCAAAAGCCCTCCTCTGTGCCACAGCCAGACTTGCAGGAGGTGGGAGTCATTTCTGAAGGATCTTATGGCCTCTGGTCAGACTTTGGTCCCTGAAGTTTGCACCTGAGGAACAGGATGGAGCGTGGGTGTGCTGTGCTGCTGTGCCAGGGAGCCAGAGCATCCCTCCTCATTTCATACAGGGCACTAACCATGTGCTCTGGCTGCACACTCTGTGTGAGCTGTGTATTTTGTACCTCTGCTGTGTCCTTCCCGCCAGGGCTGTTGAAACACTGTGCAGGTGTTCCTTGAATCCTTTCCCTCCGTGGGCAAGGGCAATGATGTGGGCCAGGAGGAAGGCAGGTAGCTTGGGAAGTGCTGTCCTCCAGCTCTTCAGTGAAGCTGTGGCTTCCTCCCAAACCGTGTAGCACAGTTTGTCTGCCCTGGAGTGGGGAGGTGAGAGACGATTTCTTAATTTGGCTCACCAGTGCCAGAGTGCAGGAACACAGTTCAGCTCAAGCTTGGCTGCAGGGTCATCAGGAGGATCCATCTGCTAAAGCAGAATTGCCTTTCCTGCTATTTAAATCCAAATTCCCTCCTGTCTACCATTAGCATAGGCTTAAAAAAGTACACAGCTGTCTTTATCTGCTGTTTAGATGTCTTTGTTGTCTTTGACGGCTGTGAGGATTGCAGAACTGTCCGAAGCAGGGTTCAAAGCTGAGGAGCAAACTTTTGCCTGACCTAGGGAGTACTTGGAGGCCCTGTGACCCTGTCGTTATAATCACTGAAGGTGCAAAGCAGAGATTTAGGGAGGTACCCAGAAAATCCAGGCAAGTGTGGCTTGTATCAAGCTGAGGTCAGCTGCAGCCTACTCAGGGAGGGTTTTTTCCTGGGTCATTTTGGATCCCTAGTGCACAAATGCTTTGAAATAACCTCAGGCTCTGAGATAGTGTTTTATTGCTTTGTTTCCTTGCAAGTGGCACACCTGCAAAACTGCCTTTTGTATTACCCTTCTTAAGCAGTTAAGGTGATAAATCTACCTGACTTCTGACTTGCAAATGAAACATTTGCTGTGGGTTGGGAATGACCGGTACTCAGCACCCATTTCCTTCCAGAAAACCAACATATCTCCTTGTTTGTGACACCGAAGGGTAGACCACAAGTTAGCTCATGCAGAGGGAAATGTCATCTCCTGCTGAAGGAAGAGCACTTGCAAAAAACAGTGCTTCTACTCTGTGCAAAATGGTGGGCTCTAAAGCATGTGGTTGTGCTGCTGAATGAGGGGATCACAAAGCCAGGATTGCTTGGACCCAGGTGAATTGAGGATTTCTCTTCAACCTGGCTTTACAGCGCTGCTGTGTGGGACACGCCAGTCAACTCCCTTGCAATTGTGAGGAGAGCCAGTGTAGGGCTGTGTCGTGCTGTAGGTAATGCTCCCAGCAGTTCCCACTCTTACAGCAATTTTTGAGAACTTCCAGTGACATGATGGAAGAAACACAGGTAGGAGCCTATAAAGACAGATTGGGAGCCATAACCTTTGGTGTGTTCAGCCAGTGATGGCTGAAATCCCCATAAAGGCCTTGAAGTAGACTGGTCCCAAATAGGGCTGTACAGCACCGTGATTTCAGCAGGGCCAGTGGCTGGGAGACCATTTGAGTTATGCTCAAAATGCCACCATGTGTCAGTGGGGCCGCCCTGCGTTAGCGATAGCCAGGAACAGGTTAGTTCAGCAGGACTTTCTACAGGTGATGCAGAGATGTAGGGCTGAATTTGTGGGATCCTGAGCTGTGCATCTTGGGGGGTCATGTTATGAACAGGAGCAATATAAACTGATGTGGGTTTAATAAACCCATCTATTTGGAATGGGGCTAGAATCAGTGGACACTCTTCTCTCAGTCTGGGTGCTGCTGAATCTGTGCTAAAATAATTATTTTGGCTTAATGCAGGGAAGTTGATAGGAAATATCTGAATATTTGTATTTATTAAACAGCTTTATATTAAATATTCTAGGAAAGGACATAGTCATGAGAAATAGCTACTACAGTTTCAATAGTAATGTAATGAGATATCTGATAAAAGGAATTATGTGAGTAAGATGTGTTTGCTGTGTGTGAGCGTCTCTTACACTGCTCTGTCTCTTGCAGTGTTGCACACCATTCTGCAAGCTCTTGATTTTCTTCTACTACTAAATATTTATACCTATTAAAGTGGGGAAAAATGCAGGAAAAATAAGTACTGATGCTGGAATCATTTCTGAGGGTTTAATGTCGTATGGGAAGCTTCACTTTGGACTAGTGTGTGGCACAGCATTTCTCAGCCTCAGATGAACCACTTTTAAAATTAAGCAAGCTTTAAAATAAAGGTAAAAATTTAAAACGTGAGTGGTCTTTTAGAAGTTAAGATGAAGCTTTTGATTCAATCCTTTTTTTCATGTTTTGTCCTTTTAGGCCCAGTGTTGGCTTGGATGTTTGCCAGGGAAATTTTCAGTTTCCCCAGTGGATGTTTGGGCTGCTTTTGTTTGTTTTTGTAGCCTCAGCTGTGTAGTTTATAACAACCTAGAATTTTTATGTGCTGAACTGAGTACTGCTACAAATTAAGCAAAAATAACACAAACAAACAAAAAAAAGAGAGTTCATCAAGGGTGAAACCTTTATGTTTCCTGTTTGCCAAAGCCACAGGTTGTTTGGGATGCCTTGGATTGTGGGTGTGTAGGTTTTTTTACAGGACCCAGCTTTCTGCAGCAGTCAAATTGACCTCTTCATCTGTTGCAAGCAGAATCAAGTGGGTCATCCCAAATCACTGGCCACTTCTGCAAATTTTAGCCCTGTGCAAAGTTCTTTTGGTTGGTCTTTTTATTTTTTTAAATTTTTTTTCAAGTTGATGATGATATAGCAAATACTTCAAGAGCCCAATTGTTTGTTAAGTTGCTGTTTAACATACTCAGTGTAAGTGTTAGTATCATGAGAGGAAGTGCTTGTGGGTGTGACAGAACAGAAAGCATGAGAAGAGACCAGGTCACACAGGAAAAATCTCCTGGTGATGGTATCAGTGTGCAGGTGCCATCCTTGGTGTGTTTTCAAATGGTTGTGCTGAGAACTGCTGGACTGCAGGAATATCTCATTCCCTTCTGACCCTCTTTCACCACCACAAGCAGCCTAACTTATTATTTCTGTGCTTCATGAAAGGATGCTTAAAAAAGAGAAGCTTATTAGCTAAGCATTTTGTCTGTTCTGCCCCTCTACCATAATATCTTGTACCTTCTGCCAGTCTATAACCCAAGTGCTACTGCGTAGAGCTTGAGGAGCCTGGAGTTTGGATGGCACCTGGTTTCCTCACGAGAGCTGTGTGCTTTGCCAAGCAAAGGGCCTCCTGGACTGTGTGTTTAGCCCATTCTCTGTCCTTGGAGGGCTGCTGGATTTCACTGGGCGTGGTCTGTTTTGAAGTAACTGGGGAGATGCCCAAGACCACCTCTGCAGAACTAGTTGGTGACCAGGACCTCCATGGGCTTAAGTGCATGTAGGGGGTGGGCATCAAGTGCTGGTCCTCAGGAAGGCACTTGGGGAATGTCGACGAAAATAACCCCAGACTGTGTGTTCTTTTTGATACTTGCTGTCACAGCCGTTCACTAGCATTGATCTCTTTGTTTCTGTTTTAACACAGATTGCTCGTAGATCTTTTCGGCTGGCATATCCATCTCAGGTGCACTTTCCATCCCATTATTTTTGTATCTTGTGTCTTGTCACTGTTATTTTTGTCCCCTTCTTTTAGAGTTCTTGTCTGTCAGTCAATCAAACAGGAGTATCTGTCTTGTCTTTTCTGTTCTTTCTGTTAAATAATTGCATTATCAGTGGTTTTGTATTGCTTTTTCATCTCTTCCATGTGTTACTAAATGGTTTCTGGTTTAATGTGGCTTTAATGTTGAACTGATATATTAAAACGTAACCTTTCAGGTTTTAGCTAAATTCAAAACCAGGAAAGGCATACTTTTCAGCTACATGCTCAAGATTCAAAATTATAAAGTGGAACAGCCCCACTGAGTTTCAAAGGATGACTCCAGTGGGTAGACACTTGCAGGATTGGGGTCTAGTAATTTTCTTAGGAACCCATACCTGTTTGAACAAGACTTAAATGAGTCAGTGTTCCTCTGGGGCTTGCCTGAAAATCTGCAATACCTGCAGAGAGTGCCTGTGTGCCTCCTTCCCTACTAATTTTTAATGACTCATTACTCGTTATTCCCAAGTTGGTGCAGCACATTCCAGAAGCAAGTCTGAACTACCAGAAAGTGCCTCCGGGATCAGTGGAACTGAAGGATTTTGACCAAAATATGAACGATAATAGAGAAGAGGATCCCTCAAGAAAAACGAGGACAAGAAACCGTGAGGAGGCAGGACACCTTTTTCTTTACTTCATATATGACATTGCTTTAAGCTGCAGTATGTATACCTGCTCTTTCTAAGCTGCCAAAGGAGGCTACTCACAAAAAACCAAACCAAAAACTGAAACATTTCTTGAGTCTTGAGTTGTGCATATAGAAACAGTGTTTAAAAAAAGAAAAAAAAAGAGGAACAGAATTGCCCTTCTTGACAATACTGACTGGAAGTTTCCTCTCTTGTGTAAAACTGCTAAAACCTGAGGCTTGGTCACTTATTTAGGAGGAGGCATTCAGTGTCAGAGCCCACTTAGGCTATTTCACTGCTATTTTAAAGAAAAACACAAAAAATGTACACTTTGAAATATACAGCACCAATAGTTTATTGGCACCTTACTTTACTGCAACTGGCATCCTGGTTAGAGCTGCCCATGGAGCAGCAATGGCAGAATCTGGACCTTACAAGGAGTTTCTGCAGCTGGGCTTGAGTGCCGTGGCATAGCTGGCTTGCTGTGCTGTGCAGACAGCAAGCTGCTTGTTCTGCATTGCTCCCTCCAAAATGTGCAATTTGATGCAGTTCTTCTGGGCTGACAGAGCAGGGTAACCTGGAAATCACTGGGATGATGCTAAAGGGTGAGGAAGCCTGTCCTGAGATTTGAGGCTGGAATGGTGTTGTGGTGCAGGGTGGTGGTGCTGGGGAACGGAGGAGCAGGCTGCTTATGCAGCATTCAGCTGTTGCTTCTTGCTTGCTTTCTGCCTGCCAGCTGTGGTTGGGAAGGAAAGGTCTAAGGCAGAGGCTCTGGGGAGGTGGTGCAGGCAGGAGAGAAGAGCTGGGCTCCAGTGCAGTCACTCGGCTGCTCTGGAGTGTGACTCAGGCAGGTAGAGGAGGAACTTGGGCTGAGCCAGTGGTACTGATCCTGTCCTGTGACTGACCTGAAGCAATCCTTCACTCTCCTGTAGAAAGGTGCCACAGTAGGATAAAAGGTGCAGGTTTAGAGTGCCCCCAGGTGATGTGGGCTTTCCAGGCAGAAGACTCTGGGTTTTGGTGGGTGTTTTTGGTGTTATTTTTAATAAAGTAGAATGTAACATGATGGGATACCTGGCTGTGGAGATGGCTTGAACTCATATAAATCATATTAGGTGGGTTCAGTGATACTGCTTGTGGGTCATCTTGTGTTGTGATTTGGCTTTTTTTTTCTTTGCTTTTTTTTTTTTTCCGTGGGGAGAGGGAGGTTCCTGTGAGGCTTGGAAAGTCTTAAGCTTTTTCTTTCAGAAATGTTTAAATAGTTCCGATACTGCAGACAACTCTGTCTCTAGAAAAAAAAAATCTGAACAAGTTAGTGTTAATCTTTTTGCCAAAATACTGCACAAAACTGCACATCATCTTAATCTCCCTTGGGCTTCAAGTGTCAGCCGCATAGGTGAAGGTATTTCAATGGAGATCACTTGCTGTACAAAATTTCCAGTTTTGTAGTATGCCACTTTTGATAAAAGTTCTCTGATTTGCCCTTATGTTTTAGGTAATCTTTGACAATCTGATGTTGAACCCAGTATCCCAGTTATCACATACAATCCGAGAAAATACAGAAAACCTGGCTGAAAAAATGAAGTAAGTATCTTTTTGTCCCTGGCCTGAAATGTTGACTTGCTACTTGTGGGAGATAATGCATTGTCACCTCCAGAAAGTCTTGTTACCAAGATGCAGAGAATCTATATGAAGGAAACTGCGTGTAGTGGACAAGGAGTAATAATGATTATTTGCTGTCTCTTTTCCTCATGATTTTGGCCTTTGTAATTTTAATGCTGGATTTGTAATGCCTTTTGATGCCTTAACTTTGAAATGTTGCCTGTGCAAAGATACAGTAGAAAATTGGTGGATTGTCTTCTCTTTCCTTCTCTGTCCCAAGGCTCTCGGAAAGCCTGCGGGTCACCAACCTTGTGAAATCTCTTCAAAGCTTGTTGTTGCTCTAGAAGACATCAGTTAGGGAAGGATTTTGGATTGTTCCTAAATCAGCTGAAAGGCTCTTTGTCCGGCTGCTAATCCGCTAATCTCCTTTGTTGCTGCATCTTGTGATAATTAAGTCTTTTAAACAAGAAGCTTTTGGGTGGCAATTTTAAGACCTGCTCCACTTCTTGTGCTGCAGGATTCTGTTTCAAAACTCGGAAAGGACCTGGGAGGAGATGGAGGCCAAAATGAATTCAGAAAATGAAGTGCCAATTCTGAAGACATCAAACAAAGTAAGACCGTGCAAACAGGTGAAATATTGAAGGCTTTCATCCATGAAAACTTTGTAAGAAACTAAACAAGAAGCTCTGGCCCTTCTGAAATCCATTTCTGAAATTTCTAGTCCCTTTGGATGTGTTGAACTGCTGTTTTTTATTGATGTTTGAAGTGTGTCAAAGTAAGTTCCTTTGGGTGTTTTGTTTTACCGAACTCTGCCCCTCTCCCTCTGTGATTCATCTTCAAAGACCTAGTCCCTTAACAGGTATTCAAGTTCAGGGTCATTAGGCCTCATTTAAACATCTACCAAAGCGTTACCTACCATGGGGTTGCCACAGCTTCAGTTGTGGACACGTGTTTCTCATGAACGTTTGTTTTCTTCACCTGTAACAGTTTGATAATAGGGCAATAAAAAAACTTCAGCCCTAGAGTGGTGTTTGTGCCCTTATGACCTCTTAACTGTCACTGATGGGGACTGATAGTTGGGATTTAAGTACAATGATGGACCCAGCAAATGCTAAGCGTACCCATAACACTGCGCAGGACCTGTGTGGCTTCGTGCTACCACAGCATATATGTGGCCAATTGCTTTGTCTGGTCTAGGAGTTGAGTTTACAAATATCTTCATATATTTGGTATTAAGGAGGAGCCTTGTACAGTTAATCTGGCTAACATTTCAAATCTAAAAACCACTGTGGCTATGAACTGGGTGATGTTGTAGCACTTGGTGAAATGTTGCAGAGCGGAGGTCCCTGTGCACTGACCAAACACACCTCGATACACATATTAGCTTTGTCTTTTTTGTTAAACAAGCAAGGTTGGAACTGACTTTGAGCCTTCTTGATCAGATAAGGCAGAAGGAGTATTATCTGTGTCAGTTGAGTACTTTTTTGGTTAATTTTCCATTCTGATGCTTTTGTTTCTAGGAAATCAGCTCTATCCTGAAGGAGCTCAGGAGAGTTCAAAAACAGCTTGAAGGTGGGTCCTTTAAAATGTTTTTTTTGTTGTTTCTCAAATGACAGTACGTTGTACAAAATAAAATGTGTTTGATTTGCCAGGGAAAGCTGGGAAAGGATGCAGTTTAGTTTGTTAGCAGAGTGCTCTCTGGCGAGTGCATATGGAATGAACAGTAGATTTATCTTGTGCTGCCAGCTTTTAAGAAAATTGTTGACTTCTGAAACATGGAAGCTGTTGCTGTGGAAATGCTTTGTTTGTGGTAATTAGCATATTCCCATAAGATGAACTGGCAAAGGTCTGTTCTGCTGAAATAATATTTAGAAGCTCTTTCAGTCAATAAGTTCTGCTATGCTTTTTGAACTTGAATTTTGTACATAGAGCTCTGGGCAGTAGAAGAGGAAAGATAAAGTCTTGCACCATTCAGAAGCTTAATAAAGATATATAAAAATACAGAGGCATCACTCTGGGCTCCTGATGAGGGTTGCCATTTGGCTGCTGTGGTTTGTCTTTCCCCATTTAACCAGAAAGTTGAGTGTCAAAATGAAGGCAGCAGCCTTATTTAGAAAATCTGCCGCTAACATCTCTGCACATTTGTCTTTTTTCCCTCCAGTCATAAACGCCATCATTGACCCTACTGGAAACTTGGATGTAGTTGCCAGTAACAAAGCATCTTCTGCTGCTAAACAATCTACAGCCACTAAAGTCAGGACTGCTAACACTTCTGGGTCCACACTGGAGACTTTGTCCCCAGCACAGACAAGGAACTACACACAGAAATCGAACTGTGGGTCTTCTAGCTTACAAGACTCGAATTTCATTCCGGACGGAGAGAAATATGTGATCTGATACAATATTTTGTATTGCTATCATGTTGTAATCTACTGTCGCATTAGTATCGTGTATGAGTGGTTTGTGGACAGTTTGTGTGGAGCAGTTGTTAAGATTGCTAACACGTTGCACAAAAGAAAAATAATCTATGCTGTGAGGGTGAATGGAAAGTCTGTGTATGCCTTTTAAACAAGACTAGCACTGTGGAGCAGCACATATTCAGCATAGAGGCAAACTGATTTTTAGAAAATTACTCACTTTATTCTTCCAGTGTGCCATAAGAAAACAGGCTTTGCAAATGCTCCAATTCAATACTGCCGAAGCTGAAGTGTTCTCGCCTTGGCCTGTTTATAATTATTCAGCTGTAATGAGGCGCAATTTAAAACAACTTTTTTTGGTACTATATTTGTTTTGGTTTTATTTTTTTGATTTACTGGGTTTTTTTGAGTGTATGAGTGAAGCATTACAGCTCTGTTGGAATCAATGTGCAAATCCAACAGAATGATTGTGCAATATTGCAGGTTTCTAGGAGAAACTCTTACTACAGTTGTGTAAGAAGGTCCTTTTCAGTGGTCATAAAAAGGCAACCACACTGAAGTTGTGCAGGTTTTTTGGGGGGGTGTTTTTTTTCAGTCCAAAAACCAAAACAAGACAGAATAAACCCTTTGTTTTTCTCTTGGGAAAGTGTAAAAGTTAATAATGGTATGAATGTGAGGACTACTAATACAGTTACTATGTTTGATGGTGTTTCAGGCCCAAAATTTGGGATAGGTACAAAAAGTCAGATTTTACAGTTTAGCTTGCCAAATTTTCATGATTTTGGTACAAATGCTATCTCTAAGCTGCTTTTTTTTTTCTTTTTTTTTTTTTTATGTACAGTCTTTTTTACAATGAGCTACAAATGCTCTCGGCTGGGCCAAAGACTAAGATGTTTGTGATTCTCTAATTGCTAAGAAAAACATCTGTTCCAATGGCTCATGTAATAAACTTAATTGCACAGTTGCTGTGAACTAGTGTTCACTTGAGAGCACTGAAAAAATAATGGCTTAAATGTAACTCCACCTTTATGGCTAGCTCTGTTAATGAAATTTTTTTTTCAATGCAAAAGTGCTTGAAAACCACCATTCTGTGGTGTTCTTCAAAAACTACTCAACAGTGTCAAGCACTTGGTACATTTGGGATTTTGGGCTGGATTTTGTTTTTGGTCTGTTATAATCCTAGAAACACTAAGGATTATGTGCAGTTGCACTGAGCTATTTTTTTGTTTCAGAAAAGTGGGGTTTTTTTGTATTCTGTCTTTCAGTTAAACTGCAAAACACTAAGCAATTTTTGTTGGTTTAAGAACAAAATTTTGGTTTTTGAGGGGACCTCTTCCAGATGTGTTTGCTCCCAGTTTTTTCTGTCTTTTATCAATTCCTTTTTCATTCTTCCTGGTCAACAAACAGTAATAAGGTGAAGAAATTCTTTTGTAGCTGTGGAGGATACGTTTACTGGGAAAGGTGAGCAGATGAGTTCCACTTTGCCCTCATACAGTGTGTCATTTAACCAGTGAAAATGGTTTCCCAAGCTTGGCTGCTTCTTGTGTGCTGACTTTATATTTTGGGGTGAGTAGTGGATTCCTTAGTTAGCTTCAGTAGTTACCTGAGCTTTTCTGCTAGAATGTTGTAACAGTGGAAACCTGTTAAAATAATTTAAATAAATAGGGATGCTCACAAAGTGTTTAATCTTACTAGTGAAGACCGTGATTGCTTTCCTGCTGAAGCCAATGGGAGCTTTCTATCAATTTCAGCAGAAACAGGATTGGTCCCAAAATGGGAGTATGCCAACAGGCCATTAGTTTGTTTTGAGCAGGCAAGATTCTAGCTGGTAAACAATAGGTGCAAATATCCTTCCAAGATTTCCAGTAGGTTATAAGACTCATCTGCTTGTGTGGGGATGCTCTTCCATGAAGAAATCTGCTGGATTTCATGTAGATGAATGCAGAATTAAAAAAGAATTTGCCCTTGATGTTCTTCTGCCTGTAATATACGCACTATCTGAATGTGTTCATTCAGCTGTTTATTCTGATCTGGTTTTTCTTGAAATACCCAACTGTGTCCTTGATAACTATCGTAAGTGGTGGTATCATTCCTGACATATGAGACACAATTTTTCAAGCCCTTCTTGGTTAGGGTTTGAACTGACCAGGTGCTACCCCAACTCACTAGGAGCTAAAGGACCTTCACAGATAAGGTGTTGCTGTTAGTTTCAGTTTTGCTGTAGAGACAGGTGAATTACTCAGACATCTGACATTTAGTATTATATGTTAACCACAGTTCCATGTCTTTATGGCTATGCTGTAGTGGATTTTCTTTCTCTACAACGTGTCCTTGAGGGGACTTGTGTTTTCTTTCACTTGAAAAATTGCTTGTTTCTTTCCTTCGTGAACACATCGGGGATAGATTTACATCCTTGGTTTCTCTGTTCTGAACTTGAGAGAGAGCCCGCAGACACCTTACATCAATTAAGTCAATCCACAAAATCTGGTACCTCTTCAAATGACTAATATTAGGGTGCAACAGTCGGTGTCTGGTTATAATTTGGAAATGTGTGTGAGAAATGAGGGGAGCATGCACAGCTTGATTTGTTTTATTTAGCCAAACTATTTGTTTATTAGCCAAACTATAAAATGCTTCTGTGTCCTGACACAACATTCGTCCTTGGATCTTTGCATTTAAAACAGTTTTGCTAGTCCATGATGAAAGGCAACGTATTTTCCCTTGTATTCGTTGCTTCTGAAGTACAACACCCTGTTTGCACTTGTCTGCTCCAGATAAGCCAAAGAGCTAGCCACCTGACCATGACTCCTTCGTTGATTGTTCATTCTTACAAGCAGTACTGTATGCAACCATGAAAACATGCCTCTGTGTGACTCCAGTGTGAACCGAACAGGTGTGTGGTAGTGTATCTGGGTGGCCCAGGATCAGTGCATAAGATACCTGTTGGCTTCCGTAAGCTACAGATGGGCCTTGCGTCAAGCTTGGTAGGGGTGATGCTGGCCTCTGGGTCACTCTCATACCATGTTGCTTTCATGTGCTTTGTATCTGACTAAAGAAATGTAATGAAGGGTGGGATTTTCAAAGTCTTAGGGAAGCAAGTGCTCAGGTCCTTTTGGGTTTCCATACGCTTTGGGTGCCTGATGCCATGAGCACCTTTCAAAATCCCAGCCCTCAGCTCTTCCACTATACTTGAAAACCATGTTCTCAGTTCAATGCTTTCAAATGTAAAATTCTGTTACTCTGTTCTGATGGTGTGAATGTAAATTCCTTCAAGAACGTGTACGAACTTTGTGAGCGAGGACCTAAATGTATCTATGGTTATGTCATGTCATGGTCATGCTCCAGGAGAAAAGAACGTCTGCATCATCTTTAAATATTTTAGTAAAGGTACAACTAGTGGAATGTTTACATACAACCTACTGAAAAAAGGAGGAGAGGAAAAAAAAATTAAAAAAAAAGATAAAGTATTTTAAGTGCAAGATTCTACTAGTTTTTTCTTGGTTTGCAGATCACATGAGCTATTTTTGAGGTTCCGTAACTGCGTATAACTCTTGCAAAGACCGGACAGAACTACCTGTTCACTCTCGATGTGCCCCATGCTGAATTGTGCCTATTTCACTCTCTGCTGTTGTTATGCTGCTGATTCTGCTGTTCTGAACTGTTCACTGGATCATTCCATTTGCATGCAACACAAATGCAAGCTGAGCTGTCTGAGAGTAAAGCTGAAACACGTTTGTATAACTTGAATCAATTAATGACTTTCTCTTTTCCACACCCTCTTGAAATGCTGTGTATAATTTTGATTTGTTTCTCCTGCCCTGATTTTTTTTTTCTTTTTTTTTTGTTTGTTTGGTTTTTTTTTTGAATGGTAATTTATTTTTGTTTGGATTCTAGGCAGTATCTGTACATTTTGTTTCAAGGTGATATTGTGGACGTCTTTAAAAAAACAAATTGTTATTTTATATAATTTTATCATAAAGTTGCTCTAATAAATCATTCTTTTATCATGTGACAATGATTCTGGATTTCATATGTTAATTTGAGGGGGAGTATGTGTTTGGTGACTTGTTTTTCTATTGCCTCTTTACACCAGTGTTAAGTACAGTGTAATGAAGGAATTGTCAACAACTGAAGGCTCCCAGTGCAACTGGATCCGTCCTGGTGATATCTATGGCTGAGGCAGGTCCCTCTCCAGTAGTACAGGGAGGTCCTCTTTCCCCTGCCCCTATACTTGCAGGATTGAAGTCCCCATCACCTGAGAGTGGTCTTACTTCTGAGTATGGTATGGTGATATTTGATTTAATTTTTAGTAGTGTTTTATGTAACGATTAACAATGGTATATAAATTCATCCTGGATATGGTCATTCCTCAGCAGGTATGTGATTACAGGAAAATATTATTAGACTTGTTCTTTTTTCTCTCTATATATATGAAAAAAAAATATATATTGGACAAAAACATTATTAGAGTCACTCTTTTTCTCTCACTA
>WTSP01003861.1:47955-88435 GCA_025331215.1 Actenoides lindsayi | reverse complement strand
CCTTCTCTGGAGACTTTCAAGACCTGTCTGGATGCATTTCTGAGTGATCTGCTCTAGTTTTGGTCCTGCTCTGGCAGAGGGGTTGGACTCGATGATCTTCGGAGGTCCCTTCCAACCCCTAACATTCTGTGGTGATTCTGGGTCTTTCTTGTGATTCTGTGGCAAAGCCACCTTGTTGTCTGGCGTGGAAGAGCAATTTTAGGGGTGTTGTGCAAGCCACGAGCCTCCCACTCGGTGCTGCTGGTGCTTTTGCCACTTCCTTGCAATAGAGGAAGAACCCGAGGGGTTGCACACACCTCTCTCGTAGGTGTACGTTGGTCCTTCAAGTGCCAAGCCCGGGGCTTTAATGGCAGGATGATTTACGTGGGGAAATGCAGCTCTGTGGGTCGATTGGGAAACAAAGGCAGCAACTGGAAGGTTACTTTCCCAGCATCCCAGGGAACCAACCCCTGAAAACAAGGGGGTGACACCTCATCCACAGCAGCGTTCTTGATGCTGGTAGTGCTCGCAAGGGTGACTCTACCAAAGGCAGCCATTCCACCTTCCTCCTCCTCCTCCTCCTCCAGTGGAGGGTGGAGATATTCCCGGGACTCACATAGTAGAAAAATAGTCTTTTACTGTTCATCAAGTTTTGTAACAGGTTTGGGGTTTTTTTTTCTCTTGAAATTAGCCAGAGGAAGACACTAATTGGTCTTGGCTCTCTGATTTTGCCAGTGCTGCATTTTTATTTCTTTTCCTCCCCTTGTGGTTTGCCTTAAAACATACTGTACTTGCTATATCTAGTAAGCTGTGTTTTCTCTTTCAAAGGCACACGAAACAAGTCTGTGCCTGTTTTAATCTCATTAAGTTCCTCTCTAGCTGTTTCCCCTTTTGGTTGTGGATACTGCCCATATTTGGCTCTAGGGGTGATGCAATCAGCTCATATCTGATTGTGTGGTATGATACTGTGTCTTGCCCGAGCAAACCCCAATAATTTATGATTAGATGTGGCTTAGATTAGCAATTTAGGATTTTAATGTTGAAAAGTACATTATGAAAGATCTTTTATGTAGTACAATATGTTATTCCGCCCCCCCCCATGAAAGATGCAACAAGGCACAAGGACTTGCCCCCGGCAAAGCTCCTGAATTAAAAACAAAGAGGGGGAAGGGATGGTATAAATTATACAGTTCCTTCCTTTCGAGTGCCTAAATAACGTGCCCTAAAATGCAGAGATGGCATTGCCTTACCAGGAAGCTGTTCAGTTTGGTTTAATAACAAGCTGCTTTCACAGTCTCGTAATGGCAGCCCTCCTGGAAACACGTGCTCTGCCATTCTGCCTGCCTGTCCTTGTTTTCTACTTCAAAAACTGAACATCTGGAAGCATCTGTCTCCCCTAAACCCTTCAGTGGCTTGTTTGAAAGTCCTCCTGGTTGCGGTGAGTGCCGTTGACTTCTAACCGTGCTTTCCGCCGGCCTTCACGTTGGCAACCTAGTTATTCATGAGAAATTGGCATCAGCAGTTGGGTTTCCTGGAGGTATTTGCTGCTCTGCTCGGGCGCGCGTGACCGAACCACGTTTAGGTGGCTCAGAATACCCACTGCTGTAAGGAGAGGAGGGTGGTAAGCAGAGCACTGGGTGATGCTGCCTAAACTATTTGAAAATGAGCCCGTGTTTGGCAAAGCACCCAGGGAAACCACCCAGGTGTTTTCCGGAGCTTCTCAGTCACAGCATCCGCCCGAGCTGTCTCTTTGGCTCTCGTTAAGAAGATAAAAGTGCTGCTTTGCATTAGCCATCACCTCTACGAGCGGGGAGAGGGAAAGGCTGGGGAACCTTCTTTCCCTACCAAGCGGCATCTCGGAAGTGCTACGGTTTTGTCATCTTGTTCAAGACGTTACTCACAGTTCCTGAGCAACGCTTGAACTGTAAAAGCTGAAGTTTTTCAACAAGGCAAGCATATAATTACTCTGATTATGATTCCAGTGTATTTCAGATCCGCCGTAAGACATAATTATCAGCTGTCAGCTGGAGAAATGCTGAAAAAATTGTTTCAGAATTCAATAAAGCAAGCTTTTGATATCTACCTTGTAGTTAAAAACTCTACTGTTTTCATGCCCCAGCATCTCGTGGCTGTCCTTTGTGCTTCTGTGCTTAAAAAAGGGAGTTTGTTGGTGTGTTTTACTACTGCAGTACGTTCTGAATTGTACGGGAGCATTCTAAAATTCATTTGCTCTTTAACAATACGTTTCTTCTCTCAATAGCCAACTACTCCACCAAGCCAAGGGAGGCCTGATTCACCAGTTTATGCTAATTTACAAGAACTGAAAATATCTCAGTCTGCACTTCCACCACTACCTACAAGTGCTCCAGTCCAAATAAATGGGGAATGGGAAACCCATAAAGATACGACAGGACGCTGTTATTACTACAACAGAGGATCACAGGAGAGGACCTGGAAACCTCCGCGGTGGGCCCGAGATGCAAGCATTAATAAAGGGGATTCCCAGAGCCATGCAGACCATGAGGTAGTAGTTCCTTCTGAGATCACAAGCAATGAGATTGTAATGCATGTGAATGCTGTTTTGTGACAGAATTTGGTGTCGCCGAGGTTCGAGGTGGCAAGGAGTGTCTTCATTTGTCTTTGGTCACGTGTTTTGATATGAATTTAGCTCTTCGATTGCAGAAATTTGTACATGAAGTGTGTACGAGAGCAGTAAATTTCAATGGTCCCTCGAGCAGGAACTGCAGCTTTTCTTTTACAGGTTAAAGGAAAACAAGGCATTTTGAAACTAATCGTAGAACGCCTTGGGTTGGAAGGGACCTCTAAAGGTGGTCTAGTCCAACTCCCCTGCAGTAATCGGGGACATCCTCAATTAGATCAGGTTGCTCAGAGCCTCGTCAAGCCTGGTCTTGAATGTCTTCAGGGATGTGGCCTCCACCACCTCCCTGGGCAACCTGTTCCAGTGCCTCACCAGCCTCGCAGTAAAGAACTTCTAACGTCTAAATCTACCCTTCTCTAAGTTGAAACCATTGCCCCTCGTCCTGTCACTACATACCCTTGCAAACAGGTCCTCTCCAGCTTTCTTGTAGGCCCTCTTCAGGTACTGAAAGGCTCCCCAGAGTCTTCTGAAGAGAGGGCTGAAAAAAACTCCAGGCTGAAAAACTCCAGCTCCCTCATCCTGTCTTTGTAGGAGAGGTGATCCAGCCCACCGATCACTTCTGTGGCCCTTCTCTGGACCCACTCCATCAGGTCCACGTCATTCCTTTGCTGAGGGCTCCAGAGCTGGACCAGGTCAGGTCTCAGCAGAGCAGAGGGGCAAAATCACCTCCCTCAACCTGCTGGCCATGCAGTTGGCCTTCTGGGCTGCAAGGGTACACTGATGGCTCATGTCCAGCTTCTCATCCACCAGAATCCCCAAGTCCTTTTATCTCAGGGCTGCTTTCTATCACCTCATGCCCCAGCCTGTAACTAATAGGACTATAAATGACAATAGACTATGACAACCATCCTAACTTCTCTGGCATGGGGCACGTTCACTTTCCCAGTGTATTTGGTACATATTTGGGAGAGAAGGGGTGTTAAAGGAAAGGGAGTGTGACAGTGCTTCCAGAAGCACAGTTTATGGAGAGATGTTGAAAAAGGCAAGGGGAATTATTTATTTTTACCAATATTGCTTAAATGCACAGCAAAACAAAGGCAGGGGATATAAATGTGTTTGCTACTGCTTGGTTAATGCTGTGGCAGTAATTTTAAATACCAGACGTTTTACTTGTAGAGGAAAATATTTTCACAGAGAGGAATTAAGATAGATTTAGAGAACTCCAGAGTTCTAGGGTCAAACCCAGACATAATGGAGTTTCACACCACTTTCCACCTGCTTCAAAAATACTGACATCATTGAAGCTTCTATCAAATTAAAGATACTGGTTTTTTTGTTCTGTACTTATGAATTTATAGAATTATTAATATGGTGCTTTAAAAAATACCCTTTTTTTTTAAGAAGGGGCACATGTGACTGTTCAACCTCGAATTTTGTTTAATTCATGAATTCTTAAAGAGGTAGAATAATTACAGTGGATATTAGAAGCAAGTTTAGCTGGATAACTTGTTGCAGCATTTTATTTAATGATTTGTGTAGGAGATTTAAATTTACATACTTGTCACCAATTTCTGCCTTGGATAGCTGTAGAACAAACTAGGGAGAAAGGATGGTTAAAAGAGCAATATTTTGTTATTAAATTGTGTAACTTTAAGAAAATCCTTTTCTTGGTGTTGTGAATGATATCCTAGAGAACAGAAGCCAAGAACATGACAAGTACCATGCTAGAAGCTCTGTCCAGCAAAGTGTCTGTGTCCAAGGGCAGTAAATGCTGATGAGGAGAGGAAATCCTCCCCAGCTTTTGGCAACTTCAGTGGTTCAGGTAAAGCAAAGGAATAGTTGGGAGATGGATATCACTATGAAAGTACACTTCAAATGCTGCTTTTGTGTTCAGACTTAGGTTAATCAGTTTATTGAGTGAAAGAAAAAACCCAGCTATTTACAAAGAAATCTACATATTTCATTTTTATATACCTTTTTAAAATAGGTATAGTTTAGGTGGGTTTCCTTCTGAACTTCCCACAACATTTTAGTTTTAAAATATAATTGTGGACTGCTGAAAAACTTTAGATTGCTGGAAGCCCTGTCGTGGAAGTTTACCTCTGGGATGGTAGTGCCAGAAACAGGAGAGAAAGGAAAAAGGGACCCTTCCATTGCCTTTGGCATGGCCTTCATAGCAGTCATGACATCCACAAGCATTTAAACAGCCAAAGAGAGAAACATTGTGGGTGATGTCTGCCTACCTTTAGTAAAGCCTTCGACACCATTTCCCACAGTAATCCCCTGGAGAAGGTGGCTGCTTAGACAGGGGTCCTCTTCACAGGATAAAAACAACCTGGCTGGATGGCTGGGCTGGTCACTAGTGGTGTTCCCCAGGGCTCAGTGCTGGGGCCTGTTTTCTTTAATATCTTTGTCAATAATCTGGACCAGGGGATTGAGAGCATGCCCAGTAAGTTGGCAGACAACACCAAGTTGCACGGAAGTGTTGATCTGCTTGAAAGTCGAAAGGCTCTACAGAGGGATCTGGCCAAGCCAATTGTAGAAGGTTCAACAAAGCCAAGTGCTGGGTTAAGTCACAGCAATTCCATGCAATGCTACAGGCTTGGGGAAGAGTGGCTGGAAAGCTGCCCAGTGAAAAAGGACCTGGGGGTGCTGGTCAACAGCCAGCTGAACAAGAGCTAGCAGTGTGTTCAGGTGTCCAAGAAGGTCAGTAGCATCCTGGCTTGTATCAGAAGTAGTGTGACCAGCAGGACTAGGAAGTGATGATCCCCTTGTACTTGGCATTGATGAGGTCACACCTCATATATTGTGTTCAGTTTTGGGCCCCTTGCTACAAAAAATGGCATTGAGGTGGTGGAGTGTGTCCAAAGAAGGGCAACTAAGGTGGTGAAGGATCTAGAGAACAAGTCTTGTGAGGAGTGGCTGAGGCACCTGGGGTTGTTTGGCCTGGAGAAAAGGAGGCTCAGTGGTGACCTTATTCTCTAGAACTTCCTGAAAGAAGTCTTTAGCAAGCTGGGGCTCAGTCTCTTCTCCCAAGTAACAAGTGACAGGACAAGAGGAAATGGCCTCAAGTTGCATCAGGGGAGATTTAGGTTGGGTATGAGGAGAAAATTCTTCACAGAATGGTTTGTAAAGGACCAGCACAGGCTGCCCATGAAAGTGGTGGATTCACCACCCCTGTAGCTACGTACTGTAGATGCGGTGCTCGGGGACATGGTTTAGTGGTGGACTTGGCTGTGCTGGGTTAATGGTTGGACTCAATGACTTTAAAGGTCCTTTCCAACCTCAGGGATTCTGTGATTCTGTTCTTGGCACAGGGTAGTGACAGCAACAGGTAAACTGGTGAAATGTTTGTGGATGTCACTTTGGTATCTTTGATGATGGTCTGTTGATGGTCTGGTAATTTCTCCCTGCCTGTCCTTTTGCTGGATGGGACTCTGGTTTCAGTTGATGGATGAGTTGATTCCTTTTTTGAGTAGCAAATCTCCTTGTAGTAAGTGTAACTCATTTTCTGTTGTCATCATTCTTCCTTTTCATGAAAGGACTTCCAGTAATTCTTTCTCCATCTGCAAATGATCGCTCCCACTCTTACTCATACCTCTGTACCACAACTTCACCACATGGTTGCATGTTCAGAAAGTTCATTTCTTTGTCATTGCCCATAATTTTTCAGCTCAGTTCTTCTGTTTTTGTCATACTTGAGATATCACAGATTAGCTTTCAGACAGTTCTATCTATCAAGTTTTCAGACTTTGTAGTACCAATGGATGATGCCTGTTTTGTTTATTTTTCTAACTACACACACATTTATATTTCCAGTACCACGAGTTCCTTAAGTATTTCTGTCCTCTCTGACTGGGTTGTTAAAGTTGAGTCTAGAGAGATATATGTTGCAAGGTCATGCAAACCACTTCCCAGCAGTCATGTGTTTATTTGGTGTTTATTTTGAAGCTGCCTTTTATTTTTATGTTTTTCTTCCTCTTTCTTTTCTGCATTTGGGACTGTGCTTCACACCCCACTGTTCACGCTCACCTTTTTGTTTATGACCTCTGAGTGCTTTAAATGAAAATAATTAAAGGTTGAGATCTGAGCCTAAGCTACAGTAAAATGTAGGACATCCCAAATTTTGTCTGATCATGAAGCCTTGGAACAAATATGTCTTAATAATTACTAAGAACAGGTTTAATTTGTTATAATGAAGTTGACTTTTACACACTACTCTGAGTCATGCTTATTCCCTTCAGATTGAGTAATAAAAGAGCATGTGCCAGAAGGTTAAACACTAGTTGTACCCCTGCTGATTTGTCCTCAGAGAGGAGCTTGCATCATGTTAGGTAGCAAATGGCAAGGTGATGTCAAAATGAGAACTGACTGATGATGTATCCTTATAGAGGTGTAATATATTAGAGCATGAAATAGCTTATAGTTGGTCTTAGAACTTTGGCATTAGGAAATGGAATTCTACTGAATAATTAAGGAAGGGCAAAATTGTACCTAATTTGCTAAAGAATTTGGTGACAGATAAGGGCACAAACAAAACAGTTGTAGGTTATAGCAGTTCTTTGGATGGGGCAGGGGGAAAGCAGTGAAGTCCTATTGACAAGGCCTCCAGGAAGGATTTTGGAATGACAGATAAAAATTATCAGCAGTAGTGGCTTGTAATGTATTTGAGGAAGGAGTGCTTAGTAGTAATGGGGAGAAATTTATCAGATAATTAGAGTGATTTGGTTTAGGTGGTAAAAGAATGAAATGCTGTCATATCAGAGAAAGGCAAACCTCTAATACCTAGCTAGGAGACCATAATATGAAGTTAAATTAACCAGCAAGCCGTAGAAAAGCATCAGATTAAACTGAAAAATACATTTAAAACCTGTGGCCAAGGGACAACTTCATTCCCTGTTTTTTTTGCTTCAAAATAAAGGGCAGTAAAGTGATGTTAGCTTCTTTATTTAGCATTTTTTAATTATTCACTATTATTTCTTACTGGTTTGATTTTTAGAAGCAATAGTAACTTGCTAACCTTGGCTGATTGATAGAATAGAGACTGTCACTGTTCTCTAACCTCCTGTTGATGCAGCTTTAGCTGTTGTTCTTCCCAGCTGAGGGACGAGGAATACCTTGGCTTGGTAAACCTTTACTATCTCAGGAGTTTCGTTTGAGGTTTGTGAGATTGCTTCAGCCTTGAAGAGTCAAGACTATTATGATCACCTTGCAGGTAGACACATTAACAGTCATTCTTACTGAACAGCAGTGTTTTTTCTAGGAGAATTTTAATTGCCAAGGCTTTAGTTCCACACAAGCACAGTGCTTCCTCAGTATCAGAAGTTGCTTGGAAGAGGCAAATACAAATGTGTTATTTTATTCAGTCGTAATTCCTGTTAATTGTAATGACAAAAATGTCCAAAGTCTGCTGCTTGGAACATATGCCAATGTTAATATTTAACCACTAAAACATAATGTAAACTTAAATATGTGTATACAGTATAGGTGTCTTATAAACAGTAATTCCAATGCAGCAGATAGCACACCTATTAACTCCTCAGTCTTAATTTTTCAAGTGTAAAAATGGGACTGAAGACTCCTTAGTTTTTTTTTCCTCCAATGGTTCCAAATTGTCACTTCAGAATTTCATATTGCACCCCATGTAGCAGAGGTGACCTTATTTAATTCATAGTTTACATGCTCACATTCTGCAGGCTATAGAAGTCACTTAGAGGTTTGGGTTGGTTTTTTTTTTCACGTGACTTTATTAATGACCTGAAAATTTCCCATGAGTTTTGCTGTGCTTGGTGAGCTGGTTGATGTGGATGTTGACACAAGTGGTAAGGTGCCTCAGAAAGGGAACACCAAAAACCTATGGAATAGTCATTTGGAAACGTCACTAAATACATGGTCTCTTGAAACCACGGACTTAAACTGGTGTGTTTCTGATAGCTGGGTATTTTTGGGTAAGATTTTCAAGAGAGGTATTTTTTTTTTAGCTTAAAATTGAAGCTCTTCCTTTCTTTTGCTTTAAACATTTCCTCAAAAGCCTTATGCTTGTGTTATGGAACCATAATCAAAAATTAACTATGGTAATTTCTGAATAGCAGGATGTATTCCCTCCTAAGTGGTGTACCCCCTGCTTGCCAAAGATGCAAGGCAGTCTGAAACTGAATTCCTCAGCAGACTGTGGCACAGAGATGCTGTTGTGGGAGATGAATGCAGGGAGATGATGTTGTTTTGGATACTTTGGATGCTTTGAATAATGCTACGGTACCTTAGCAAGGAGATGAACAAGGTGTATGAGGGAACTGAAGCTGTTTGATGTGTGCATGCAAAAATCTTTTTTCTACTTTACACATCAAACTTGTCCTTTACCTTTCAATTCATTTCTACATTGAGAAAATAATTTTACACCTCATCTAGCTCTGCCTCTGCTCGTCGTCACGTGCATCAGAGTTGGAAGGAGGAGAGGGGAAGTATTTTAGATTATATTGCACAAACGCTGGAAGGTGCTGGGACCTAAAAAGGGGCAACTGAACTTTCAAGTCATCCTTAATGATTATTGTGTTTCCAGATATTATTTGGGAAGGGAAGAAAAGGATTTAGGTATGAAAGTTGGGATGTTCCCAGAAAAGCAAGGTAACAGGTCTCCCAAATTTTTTCAGGCAATAAAGATTACTAAATCTCTCTCTTCATCATTCAGTAATGTAAATTTATGAGAATAAAATTTACATCAGAAAAAAAAATTTAAAAAATCAGAGTTTAAATTGGAGTAGCTGAAATCTTGTATAGCAGACTTAACAAAGCCCCACTGTATCAGTATAAACCAGTTGTTCTGAAAATACTTTGCCTTGCTTAGCAATTATCAAGTATTTCTGTGCTGTAAAACTGCATCTCTTATTCCCTGGTGTAAGTTACAAACATATGAACTCCCTGAATTTATTACTATTCTCTTTCTAGTCAAATAATCTTTGATCTTTCAGATTTTAAAGCGCTTTCGTTCTCAAAACTGCCTTGTATGTTTCTGACTACTTGTAGCATCTTTCATCAGAAGAAAACGACCACAGTTCTTGTTACAGCCAGTCAGATAGTCAGTATGGTTCTCCTCCAAAGGGTTGGTCAGAAGAGTTGGATGAACATGGTCAAACCTTATATACCAATGACTATACTAATGAAAAGGTACTTTTTCCTTCTTCTCATCATGTGTTCTAAATCTTCTTCGCTAATTCACTGCTAGAAATGCAGATTTCAGTTCTAGAAATGAAAGCCATACCTCAGCAGTAGCTTCTCTTCTTTTTTTAAATGTGCATGAAACTTTGGCAACTGAACTGACTTATTTTTTTGTCTTTCTCATGTATGTACTTTACTGTTTAGAAAAAGCTTTAATTCCAGTTGGGCATCAGATTCTATTAAATGAACATATGTATAATTTTTAAATTTTTTTTTAATTCCAGCCCTCCCCCATCCTCTTGGTTACACTTCAGGAATGAACTTCATACCAATATAATGTTTTTCTTACTGTCTTTTAAGAGAGTTCTTGTCTACGTAGACCTTCCAGTTAGGATGGTTTTGAACTGAAAGCAGTGTTGCATTATTGGTTTTATCCTTTACTAGAGATTTTCAGTACCACTTTCAGATGTAGACAGACTTCTTAATTAAACTGTAGCCATTTCAGCATATTTAAATTCTATTTGAATTACCAAATTGCTCGTGACAACCCTACTGTAATTTTGGGGGCATCGTAAAAGTTTCTCCCACTTAGGAAAAATGACAATATCTGTTTACTGGTTGATATTTGTAAAGCAGTCAGTTTTTCTAATAGTTCACTAAAGATGCATTTTGGGGTTTTTTTTAACTTCAGAAAGTGTTCACTGAAATAGTAGTTTGTTTGCCATGTTACAGCATCACCCCTTCTCCAGTTGTAGAGCATGTACCCATGTTTTGACAAATAGACAACCTTTTTTTAAATTTTTTTTTTTAAATTGCACTGAGATTTATAGAAAACAATGTTTCCCATTAGAAGCAGTTTATTGGAAGGCAATCTTGTGAAACCTGCTCGACCCCAGAGCTTTGCTGCCAGTCTTTCCTCGTGATCTTCTTGTAGACTTTTGCTCGTGACAATTCTTTCCCAATAACTAGCCACAGTTTTTTACGTCTTTGATTGTGGGAGTTGCTTATGGAACTTACAGAAACATTATTAATGATTTATTTAGGATCTGTATCTCGTGTTCCTGTTGTTGAACAGCTCTGTTTTTCAAACATCGAGTGCAGTTGTCTCTTGAGCTTCAGCATTTGCTGGTCGAGTTTCTTGTAATCCTGTAATTTTCTGTGTAAAATCCTTACACAGATCTGATGTGGAGATTGTGCCTCCTTAAACTGCCACTGTAACGTTGATGACTGAGATACACCATCTGAAAAAAATATCTGTTTGTCACAGTCTTTTGTGTGGTACTGCAGGAGTATTTCCTGAGGAGTTACAGAAAGAAAAAAACCCAATAGTGAACCTAATTCAGGAAGCTGAAAACTGTGTTGCTTAAGTGGATGGCACTTCATTAAAAATTAACTTTTAAATCCGAAGCATCCGAGTTTTACTGTGTTATGACAGTCACTCTGATTACGTTTCTTACCATCACGTTTCTTTCTACAGTGGATAAAACATGCAGATGAACAAGGTAGACCCTACTACTACAGTGCTGATGGTTCCCGCTCGGAATGGGAGTTACCTAAGGTGAGTGACCTAAAAAAGAAACTCTTGACAGCTTAGAGGGTTTCCACATCTCTCTAAATATTCTATGGGACCTTCAATGGGAGTTACTCACAACAAGAGGACTTGTGTATTGGATCTGCTTACTTGCATTTTGGTGGAATTTCTGATTGTGAAGAGGAAGAAAATATGCTCAAGGAGAAGGTTGAGAGAAGTAAACAAGCAGTTGACTTGGATTCATGATCTGCCAGCATACATGTTTCCAGGAGTCCTTAGCTTTTAGCTTTCAATGCTGTGGAACAGATGAAATATTTCAGCAAAAGATTTAGTTAATTTATATAACTATGTATCTGACAAACACACAGCAGAACTATTGCACTCGTAATTGATGCACGATTTAAGATTAGTATCTTGAAAATTTTACTGAAGCTTGTTCCAAAAGTGCTTAGGAAAAAATGAGTTGGAGAGACAATGTAGACTGCAGAACTGCTTTGGAGAAAAATCATCTATATTGAAAACTTATGAGTGGTGAGAGGAAACTGTAGACAGATTTCACCATTGTAACTCTTGCTTAAATGAGAACTAACTTACTAGAAAAAAAAAGAAAAACAAACCTGCTTTTGGTCAGTTTTTCTCCCAGTGTATTTTGTTCAAATAATGGCCTTCCAAAATGTCTTGTGAAATAAAGTGATGGACTAGCAGGCAGTGTAATGCTGTTGAACCAGAAAAAGAAGAGAATCCTTTTGTTAGATGGTTCTTAACAATCTGGACTCTATTACAGCTAAAAATCATTTGGAGGTTTCTGGAAATAGCACATTAGCTGAGCTTAATACTATAACACTTAAAATCCTCACCATTGCAGCTTAACTGTAAGTGCAAATATGCTCAGGAATAACACTTCCAGTGGTTTTTGTTTAAAGATCACGAGGGTGTATGTTGGGAAGGGGGGCAGTTACAAAACAAATGACTTTAGACAGTCTCATAGAGAGCCCTCCAGTCATGTATATTTAAATAACATCTCGGAATAGCTGAACGCCTCTGGCTGAAAGTGATGTCTCAGATGGAATAGCTTTGACAACTGCTGAAAAGTCTATTAAGGCTCGTGATGAGTGTGACCCAGCTTTTTTGCAGTGGAAGAGGACATCACACTGAATTATTCTTTAAAATGGGTAATATCTTTAACCATAATTTGTACTACATCTTGCAGAAGACTTTGAGTTTTCTCCTATGCTGCATTCAGTTGCTGTTTCTTGCTAATTACTAAAACAACAAAAAACCCACCCAAAAACCAGAAACCTCCCTTTCTAACATGGCTTTTATAATTCAGGCAAATGAGAAATCTGTATTAAAGGAGGGGGAAAAAGTGAGATTGATCTTGGGAAGAAGAACTCTTCAATTCCTATATTTTAACCCTAGGGTTAATCTATAGTTAATCTTGATTAATGAATAGTTAATCTATCAAAATGTACAAAAAGTGAGGGAAAATAATAAATCTTGACTAAGTAGTTCAAAGGGACAGTAGAGAGAACAAGCTAATAAAAATTGGCTGTTAACAGTGTCTCAGCTCTTCACAGTGTATTCCTAGGCTGATACCTGCCACAACAGCGTGATGCTGGGGCATCTTCTGGCTGAGCTCTCTGATCCAAGAGTAGACTTGGAAAGAAAATGTGTGTGCTGTAAGACTCTTGAGTCGGAGTTTTGGTGTTTATATTCACAGACTGATACTGCAGTTACACTTCTCAGAAGTTCCTGCAGCACTAGCTCCCCTCTCCATATCCACAGAGAAGCACGAGGTAGAGGAGCTTTATTTCCTGCAGTTCTAATAGACCAGCAGTCTGTTAATTCACTGTCTGTGCACTGCCAGTGACAAGTGTGAGCTCAGGGCCCTCAATTCTGAAACTCAGCTGAATGATTTTCCTGCTGGAGACCTGAATGTTGTCAAACAGAGCAGGCTATCTGGAAAATAACAGCAAAACACAATGCAGGTAACGTCAGGAAGATATCATGCAATCAAGAAAATAAAGATAAGATAATATGTGAATAGTGTCTGGTTGTCTTATGGTAAATTTGTCGTGTTCTGAGCTGTGCTGTTTGATTGGAGGTAACACACTGTGTGTCTTGGCAATGCACTTGGGTAAGCAGCAGGACATATGTCAATCAGTGCTGACTTGCAGCTCTTCCTCAAAATTTAGTAATGCTGAGGGCTAGAAGATGAAGTAATGGATGTCTAAGGCAGCAAAGGGAACAGAGTGGGTAATCCAGAGGTGTGTTTCAGTCATTTGTACCTTTGAGATAGAGCTGCTTGTCCTGATGGTCTCCTTCTTTGGCATAAGTTCTATTCCTTAAGTGCAGTTGATGCCACCAATTGCAGCCACTCAGATGTCCTATGGCAGGGAATGAAGAATCTTCTTTCCTAAGAGAAAGAAAGGGAATGAAGTCCTTAAAAAGGCAAAAAATAGTCTTTTTCTTCCTTTTTTTTTTTTTTTATGTAGTTTTAAGGAAGATGTGTTACTCATTTAGTTGATAAGAAAAGCAAAAACTCTAAGGTAGGTGGTTTGTCTGCACACCAAGAAAGTTTATTCAAAGCCAACAGCAGTAGTAGCACTAAAGAGTGGTTTTGTTTTGAGGCAACATCACCATTTAAAAATATATATAAATTTGATTTGACAGTCTGTTGGGACAACTGGAAATAACATGGTAGACTGTATAAGGTGCTAAAGGGTACTAGGATATCAGAATATTTTAAAGTATTGCTGTTCTGATTACTGGTTGCAAGAAGTGAGAGTAAAATGCCTAACTTTGGGTCTTTACTAGCTTTGACTGTGTGTTGCTTCCAGCTCTTTTCTCCCTTTGCCTACCCAGTTCCCGGTCTGGCTGAGGATGTTGTTAAACCCCAACCAAAAAGTATGGTTTTTTCTTTCTCAAAGCTGACAGAGCCATGTTATCTTTATAAGAATAGGGACAACTGCTACGAATACCTCAGAGGTGTTGCATATGTTCCAGTCACAATTAGGCTAGGACAGAGCCTTGAGCCATACCAGGTTAGAATTAAATGCAAATCCCTTGGCCAGTTGAGAGAGTTAGAAAGGTCATGTCCCTCCTTCATAGCAGGAGCTGCTCTCAATAAAATGGGAATCAAACTGGGGTGACCTGCCAGTTAATGTAACGGGACAAATTAGAGTTTGTGGAGGATTTCCAAGGAGTGGTAGTGTGTGTATTTGGGGTTGTCTGGCACATCATGAAAAGCTTTTACAATTAAGAAAATATCATCACCTTCAGAAGACTCTAAGGCACATGGTGTAGTAGAAATTGTCCTACCAGGCAATGGGTAGTCTTGAATGGGTCAGTTTTTTTTCAGTGGGCAGCCCTTGCCCAATCTCCGTTTTCAAGATGACATCAAGGCTTAGGCATTGAAATCTTGCTTAGAGTTATGTAAAGAGAAAATTTGGCATGAGGGAAGGAGACCCCAGCCTAGTTACTTGTCATTGCTGAGCAGTTGGAAATACTATAAATGCCTATAGGAGAGACAACAGCTTTGCAGGTGGGAGTCCTGTAGGGTGTCAAAGAGTGAAGCAGACCTGAAACTGTTCTGTAAGGCTTTCTGAACTAAGAGGGTTGGGTGGGGGCAGACCAAAATCACACCTGACCTGGCTAAGATTGCTGGCTTTGGCTGCTTCTCTAGCTACTGGCATCTACCTGATCATTAGAGAATGTCTAGTTCAGTTGGGTAACACAGAGTCTGAAATGGTTTCTGTATCTCTCCGTGATCCTCTTTGGAGATCACGGGTCAGTCCATTTATTTTCAAAGCAGAGGCTTGTCTTGAGCCTAGAAATACATAAGCTTTTTCTTCCCCCCTCAGTAGTGTGTTCTACTATTTGTAATGAGTAAACCAACCAACCAAACAAAACCCACCTGAGGGAAAATTGTTTACTTGATGCCTCTATTGTGAGAAGATGGGGCAAAAGTGTCAAATGTTCCCTTTAAAGACTTGTCAGTTTAATAACACTGTTTGTATCACCAATGCAAATTATTTAAGCTGCTAAGATGCATATAGCCCAGTGTTCCTGAGTCGTTAGCAGTGCTTTGTTAATGAGCTTCATATGCTGTTGCTTTGCTTTCTTGTTAAATATGTTTTGTAAGGCTAGAATTTCACATTTCCTTTCTCCTTCCAGATTGGGCTGTCTGTTAAATACCTCCCAATGGCTTATGATGGTATCAGAGGCACCTTTTAAATACAGATCACCTGTAATTAGACCTCTGCCCATATCCTAACTCTTAATATAGACTTAAATTAAAGATAAATTAAGTCTTTGACTGTTTAGACTTAAATTCATCGGGTCAGTGAAATGGGAAGTGCATGAAGGATTTCCATGAATAATATTCACCGGTGTCACTGAAGTGTAAATCTAGTTTTGAAATAAACAGTTGTATTTCGTAGCAAGAAATACGTTTGAATTGCACTAGAACTGCTGAAAGGGACGTTGCCTTCTGTAATTTAGACACAGTTTTCACTGAGAGTTGTTTAGGCTTTAGCTGTAATAGAGGTGAGCAGTTCTGCTGGGTGTTGCATAGCTTGCTGCCCCAGTTGGGAGTTGTGAGGAGCACTTGCAGAATGAATATTTCCATAACAAGAGAGTGAACTAGTATCAGATTCTTTGCCACGTGAACGATGGTTCAGTTTTTGATTGAACAAGGGGGCAAACTGATAGCTGCTTAAACCTCAACGTTGTAAGGAACCATGTGAGTGTGAGCTAAACCCCACACAAAGTCAGTGCGGTCTCACAAGTGATTATTTCTGCAGTGACAACAAATATGTTTCTGTCTGCCCATGAACTACCAAATTTTGTTCTCAGTACTGCAAGATCCATTCACCTGGGAGTGTTTCACTACTCCTGTGCATATTGAAATAATTTAATGAAAAGCTATATTTACCTTTTAAGCATCTGTTGACTTATTGGTGCTTGTAACTGTTCATAGGAAAATACAAAGCTAACACAAGTATAATGTCTGCTATGGGAGTAATAATGCTGGTTCTTTATTGGGGCAGTAAATGTAACTGTGTTATGCAATTCAGCTTAAATTTAGTGTTTATGTTCTGTAGATTAAACCTTGCCATGTTTTGTTGGTATGTGTTCCTACAGGTTATTCTGGCTTTGATACCTGAGGCTCCAAACTTACAGTAGGAATCAGCAGCAAAACTGTCGTATTCACTGTGCTGCTTTAGGGTTTTTTTTTTAATAAAAAGGACACTTGACTTTCCTTTTTTACTTCTTACCCAGTGGATTCCAGTCCTTTGCATGACTCTGCAAATGCTGCCTCATGTTTCTGCCTTATGCAGATTTTAGTCTTACGCTGAATAGAAAGAATGAGATTTTTTTTTAATGACTTAAACTGTACACTGATGACATTTCTTAGTTGTCTTTTCCTTATTAAACTTAGTTTGAAATACTTTTTAGTTCTTTATAGTGTTATGTCAGTGTTGGGGCTGATGATTTAAAATGACAGTGCTGCTAAGGATAAGTGTGCCTCAGTGCTGAGATCTAATTAAATCCTAGCTCCTTCTCATGACCTTCACATTTTCTCAGTCTGCATATCTTTGGATGCTCTTGAGTTACTGGAAAACCTTTGTTATGATAAATCCATTCTCTCCTTGCCTATTACAGCTGTGCAAAATCTGAAAATTATTTCCTACTAAACATTTGTTTTCCATGCTTACATACAGCAGATCTTTTTATAAGTAACTTGATGTGATTATTTTGAAAAAGCAAGTCCTCCCCCTCATGTCTTCTCTCCTAGACACCCCAGATCTTTGGGTCAAAGAGAACTGTACCCAGACAATCATGACTCTAAATACCAATACCTTACTGCAGGATAACAGGGTTTTCCTTTTCTTAGAGAGGAGCCAGGACAGCTGGTGTAGCACTGTCAGTGCAATATGAAGGGTGAATGTTTAAATCTTGTATCTGTTCCAGTTCCTTGGTGGGTCTAAATATGCTGGTGGGTTGCAAACCCAGGAATAGTAAGCTGTTGTCAAACATTTATCTGCCAGTAGAGAGTATTATCCTAATGGGGCAGTTTGGTTACTGCCTCGGAAAGGACTACAGCAGAAGGGACAGTTCTGAAGACTAAATGCAAAATAAAACTAAGGCTTTTTTCACACCCTGGGCTGATACCAGGAATATGAAAGCTTGCACTGTTGGGACGTATGAGTGCTATGTCCAAATCTTGTCTGCATGAATTAGATTGTACTTATAGTTTGATTTTTCTCTTCTTTAGTATAATGCTTCACCACAGCAGCAGAGAGATATAATAAAGAGTAGGAGTCTGGACAGGAGGCTACAAGAACCAATAGTTTTAACGAAATGGAGGCACAGCACAATTGTGTTGGATACCAACGATAAGGTAGGAGCAAGTTAAATGGCCATGCTGGAATTCCAACTGCTTCTGATGTGTGAAGTATTTAATCTAACAAATCAGTATGCATGAATTTCTAAAATACCACTTTTCTTAATATTCTGTCGTGTCGTTGTGTATAACATTCAGTGAAACCAAAGGCTGTTCAATAACTTTACTACTGGTACTTGATGTGTAGTAGCTCTTTTCTCATTACCGGTGAAGTATTTTAACTAGTTAATTTTATTTAACTAGTTCAGGGTTTGGTGTGTACAGCCTTTTTACTTACTTTTGAGAATCTCCCAATTCAATTTAGGCTATGGAGGTGTAATTAGGGTTTGAAGTCAAGAATTACAGATGTAGGTGAGGTTCTTATGTAAGGTATAGTCATAATTCATGCCTGAATGTTTTCATTGTAGGAAACACCAAGTAGGAATGCACTCGAAAGATTGCAGATGGATAATTGTAACATTCATAGAATTGAAATAAAAGCTGCATTTGCTAAAGTAAAAACTATGCCTTAAAGATGTAAATGATAGCATTAGATAGTGGATTTATCCCTGTTCCATTGATCTCCACTGTAATATGTCAAGGAAAGAGGAGAAGCCATGCGTGGCTACAGCAGGGTTGCAAGACTGTTATTGAAAGACAGAGGATAGTACTAAAATGCTTGATCCTGTCTGGAGCTGAGCTGGGTGTTTAGTCAGAAAACAGCTGTGGGTCAGTATCAACAAAAGCTGCTTCCTGCCCCTTCTTAGGACATGTTCTTGTTAGTATGTTTTGGGCTGTATTGTAACAGCTGATGTGGAGGCCAACAAGAAGACAGAGCCTTTCACAGAATCACAGAATATTAGAGGTTAGATGGGACCTCGAAAGATCATCTAGTCCAACCCCCCTACCAGAGCAGGATCACCTAGATGAAGTCACCCAGGAACGTGTCCAGGCGGGTCTTGAACACCTCCAGAGCAGGAGACTCCACAACCCCCCTGGGCAGCCTGGTCCAGTGTCTGTCACCCTCACCTTGAAGAAGTCTTTCCTAATGTTTACTCTAAACCTCTTGTGTCCCAGCTTACTCCCGTTGCCTCTTGTCCTATCATTAGATGACACTGAGAAGATCCTGGCTCCATCCTCCTTACAGTCACCCTTAATATATTTATAGACATTAATGAGGTCCCCCCTCAGCCTCCTCTTCTCCAGGCTAAGGAGCCCCAGCTCTCTCAGCCTCTCCTCAGAAGGGAGATGCTCCACTCCCTTACTAATCTTGGTGGCTCTGTGCTGTACTCTCTCCAGTAGCTCTGTGTCTTTCTTGAACTGGGGTGCTCCCTTGCTCTCCCCATGCCTGTCTCTTCTGGTTTTGTCCCAGTCATTTCTGCTTGTGCTGGGGCGTTCTGCCTGTCAGTGTGGAGAGTTGATAGGAGCTGAGTCAAGAGGAACTGAAATGAGTGATCTGCCCTAGTTTTGTCCTGCTCTGGCAGGGGGGGTTGGACCTGATGATCTTTGGAGGTCCCTTCCAACCCCTAACATTCTGTGGTTCTGTGGGTGTTGTAGGGTTGTGTGACTTGCTGGTTTCTGTAACGTCGCAGCAGTCCATCCCAAAATTCATGGAAACTGAAATACTTTGTGATGCTGAATTTTTCGCACAGACTACTCAGAATGAGATGCCAGGAAATGGCATCGTAAGGGAAAAATTAAATTAACATAGAGGCTTTTCTTCATACTCTCAAATCTAAGTGGACCTCTGTCATCACAGAGATCTAAGAGAATCTTAAATGGTCAAAACACAGAAGTTGTAATGAAAATGAATCTGCTGCCCAGAATGTTACTTGCTTGACATGTTGTTTCCGGTAGTTTTAATGGCTTCCCTTGTTGAAATGAGGTATAGGAGAGTGGGTTGTCACAGGTTGACTTAGTTCCTCAGAATAGGATTTATTGGATTTGATCTTAAGCTTTTGAGCTGTCAGTTTAAGATCTATCCTACATGGTGCTGAAGAGGCAGTGGAGCGTGCTTGGCTGGAGACTTTGCACCTGAATGCATTAGTTTAGCTTGAGCCATTCTGAGATCTCCTTACCCCTCCTTACCCCTCCTTACCCCTCCTTACCCCTCCTTACCCCTCCTTACCCCTCCTTCTGTACCAAGTGTGCTGGGGCACTGCACGAGGGACAGAGTCCTGATGAATCCAAGCTGAGTGGATCTTTCCAGCCTCATGTGCAGTTTATACTTCACAGGTCTGAACAGTTCTGTTGAAGAGAGACAAGTTTTGGCCTCACTTTTAGAAGGCTTCTTACTTTTTGTCACAACACTTACTTTTTTTTGGAAGGACCTTCATGTGCTGCACTGAATGAAGAAGCTCTTGTAAAACATTGAATAAATGGAGCTGTTTACTTTTTCTTCAAGACCCAAAGTTGAAACACCAAGACCTTAAACCTAGTGAAACAAACGTGAAAGTGTACAAATGCCTAATGTAATAATCAAAAAACCCTCTATATAGGAGCAGCATTTGTGAAGTCTTAAGTCAGTAGCTTAAAGTTCCTTTAACAGCTTCAAAATATGCAGAGGGGATGCATTTTTTACTTGTAAGGAGACTATAAATATAAAGAACAATGTTAATGCTTTGAGGAAATTAAAAATGCCTAGTGGAGCACTAAACCAGTGTGTTGTAGAAAGACAGAATTTGTTTAGTGTATTAATGCAAGTGTTCTATTATCACTGGCAGGCACACTGTTACATATTCTGCTTTAAAGTAATATGGGGAAAGGGAATAGTTCATAGCCACAAATACTGAATTCCTTGTTCCAGAATTGCTTGGTGTATAAAATCTCTCTCGAATGCAGATTGAAATTGAAATAGAAATAAAAACAACTGATATTTGTCTGGATGGGCACATCAACCTCATGTTAACTTTTTAGCTGATTCTTAGGGAAGCTATTTTTCCTTATGTGTTTTTCCTGGAAAAACAACCACAACTCAATTCTATGAAAACAGGCCAGTCAAAAGAGTGCTTGCAATGTGTCAGAGTGAAAGTATGGGTTGCCATGGCTGATGAGAATTTGTTGATAATCAGATGTACTTGGTAACTGTTCATGGGCTGTGCTACATATCTGTATATAGCCATCAGTTAAGCAGAAGAAAAGATACTTTCCTGGGAGGGAAAGTATCTTTTTTTTTTTTTCCTAATGTGTATAAAGAGCAAAAGAGTAAAGAATTGTAAAGTAGATAATAACTTCTGTTGCCTATTTGAATTTTACAGGAATCACCAGCTGCTTCTAAGGCCAGTTTTCCTGAAAATGAGTCTTCTCCTTCTTCACCAAAGCATCAAGCCACAGTCAGTATACAAAGTGTTTAAATAGATAAGTAAATGTTGTAGAAACTGGGCTATTCATGATTAGAGAATTGAGAATAAGCCTGCTTGTTCTTGGAAAAAAAAAAACAACAATGGGGTAAAACTACTTGAAGGCTAAAGCTTTTTTGAAAAGGAATGCATTGCATCCTACTGTGCTTTCAGAAATTATTTAAACTAAATACATTTACATTAAGTTGGGTGATAGGAGATTAAATTAAAAATTCACTGTGGAATAGAGTTATGTCAAATTATGTAGAACTCGGTTTACTTCCTGCAGCAGTCATCTCTTTTTATCTAGCAATACTGAAGGTAAAAGCAGAAACAAACTCCCTCTCTCCACAGAATCTCTCAGTCAGTAGTCAGTCACATTTTGTAGTATTTGATATCTTTTATTTTTACTTGTGTTTCAGTCTCCTTTAAAAGACATAGTTTATTTATGCCAGGTCCTCTGTGTCTTTCTGATTTAGTAGGAGGACAATACAAGTTGTTATGAGTGTTTAACAGATTCTTTTTTTTCAGTTCATATTTTAAATGGGATCATTGCTTTTTAAACAGTGGGAAATAATTTTTTAAATGACACTTTCCTATATTTCTTTTTATTTTTTTCACAACTTTGGGTCTGTGCTACAGTAGCATTGAAATCTGTGCCTTGATTGATTTCAGCAGCCCTTTAGGAGGTAGCTCAGGGCATTAAAGGCATAACCTCTGTTTCATCCTTACTCTGCATGCAGAAGAATGGTTCCCTGGCTTGTTCCTGCTAATCCATGCTTACAACTCTTCAAATAGTTTCCAGAAAAAAAATATACATGTTTTAATTAAGCAGGCACAGGTGATAGCCTTACACACAAGCAATTATTGCTGTATGTTTTCTAATTTCTTCAAATATGCCTCAGACCTTGAATTACTAAAATTATATTTTGTAGAAGAACTCACTGCTGCTTGAGATAATAGAAGCAATAAATTGTATTTTCTTTCGCTGTCCCCTAGGATTTAAATATTACAAAGAAAGCTGCTGAATTTCTGTATAATTTGATCCTTAACTTGCTTTCCACTTCCTTTTCCCCAATTACAGTCATTTTCATTTTTCCATTAGTACCCCCTAGTGTTGCTGCTAAGTAGGGCATTACAATACTTTTTCTGAATAATTCTCCTTGGGACCTTTCCTCCTGGTTCCACCACAAGTAATTGATGAAAACGATAATTTATTTGAGAAAGTGGGAATGGGTTGCTCTGTCACTGTGAAAGATGGTGATGTGCTATTCCAATTACTCAAGCCAAAGCTTTGTTTGAATGGTGCAATTTACAGGACTGTTAGTGGTGGTCTGCATGACCAGAAATAAAGTGATCTAAAGAATGAACATTTTTTTTTAAATTATTATTAATTTTAAATTTTTTTAGTGTTTTTGGTCAGGGGGAGGAGGAAAGTTAGTAATTTCTTCCAATGAAAATACTAGTTTTGGAAAATAATGTGTATTACCACTATCTTGAGAAAGCATTCCAGTTGAATGGAGATGTTAAGAGTGAAGAAGAGTAGCAGTTACCATTGGACTGAAATAACCTCTGAAACATGTCTTTTTTTTTCTAGTTTATGTGCAGTGCTTGAAACATGTAGGTAAAATTTGTAAGGTTCATAAAAAAACAGATCTGTGTCCTTGATAAGAGTATTGTCACAATGTTCCAGGAAAAAAATTCTTTTCAATAATGTATTGCTCAGTTATGATCCACTTATATCTGAGATTTGGAGGAGTATGCTGAAGAGAAGGTATCTTCTGTTTTCATTGGATCTAGAATTGAGGACACTTTTGGTATAATAAAATTAATTTGGATCCTTTCCCTAGCTGATTGTTTCAACTAATAGCTTAGTTCTTAAATTAGGAACTGTTACAAGCTGTTACTGAAAAGGAATTGATTAAAAAAATAATTTAACATTCCTTGACCACCATTCACTGGTAGGACAAGGCTGGGGTGACAGGAAAAATCGATAGAATTTGTTGCCTTGTCTTGAGTCACAAATGTACAAATTGATGGCTTGCTTTTTTTATTCTAGAAAATTTTTTCAAACATTCCTTTATATTTTATTTTTTTTTCATAGACGTTAGAAATATTTACTCCAAAACTTGCAAATGCCCTTCATGTTCAGCAGTGTTCATTTTTCACCATTCCCTGCCTGATCTCCAGATTTGTACAAAGGAATATCAATGTAACTCGATTTTCATCAACAAGACATAACTAAGTAGTTTAAAGTTCTAATATTTTGCTTGGGGGTAGGAAAAAAATAGGACACATCAAAGAAATGTTTTGCTCATCTGTTTCTGAACTGAATATGTTAACGTTCTTATGCATTTCAATCATGTTGTATTTAAAAAAATGCAATTATGTTAAAATAACCTGGAAGAAATTTGTCAGAGAATTTAGACTGCTTGTTTGTCAGCCATCCCCTTTTTTTAATAAAGGACACAAACACAAATGTGCTATTGCACAACCAATTATAAATTTGCCTTGAAAATTTCCACTGTCTAGTTCCACAAACGATTCAGTTTGGCTTGTCCAGAGAACCTGTGCCTTGAAGAGGGAAAGGTTTTCACACTCTAAATGGTAACGAGTACTTTCCCCAAGGACTTTTGATTGTGCTGATCTCTGCATATTTAAATATACTTCAGAGAGTTTCTTGAAGTTTTAACGTGGGCAAAGATGGCCCATTGCCAGAAATTGAGTATTTAGGGTGTTGACATCAGTGCCTCGATGGCAACAGAAGCAGATTTTCTTGTGGATTTGTTTGTATCTTACTCTTATCTTACAGGGTCAAGAGAAGTATGGGTTACTGAATGTGACAAAAATCACAGAGAACGGCAAGAAAGTTCGGTAAGTCTTGGCCTTCTAGAAGCACATGTCAGAGGTACCTGACTGGGATGGTAGGACAGCTTACTGGGTCTTGCAGTTGCTTAGTTCTTGCCTGAATTTGCCTTAGAGGTTTTCCTGTAGGATGCAGCATTTCCTTATCCCAATATATTTCTCCCAGTGAGCTAAAGGTAATGGACTTCAGAGAACCAGAGGCTCCTGTGTGCCAGGGATTTCATGAAGGTGTACTGATGAGAGACAGCTTTTTAAAATCAGATTGGTTTCTTTAAGAGAAAATTTGTGTAGGTTATAGCCAGTCTTGTTCCTTGGTTAGCATCTGTGTAAGAGGGGCTTTCGGACTTTCACTTCATCTCCTTTCATTTCCAAGGAGTGTCCTTGTCACGTGCTCCCTAATTCTTCCTTCCCTCTGCTTGTGAAGGGTTTGAAGCAGAATGTAGCACCCCAACATTGGTCTCCCTGTAGGTAACAAATGACCTCATTTCTAACTTTCTTTCTCTGCCTCACAGGATGTTATTTACATTATAAATCATCATGTATAATCCACTAATGCTGTCTAACTTAACGTTTTGGGTGGTTTGCAAAGAGTCAGTGTTAAATACTGCCTAAGTGTGACACATCTTCAGATTTAATTTAGTCTTTTTACTTTCTTTTTACTTCCAATTTATTTTTAAGTTACTCATTTAGGTCTAATACTATGTTTTATCTAGTTCAGTGTTTCCAAGGCTCTTAACACATGAAGGATGCATTTCCAGAGGATTAAGTAGTCAGCACCCAGCTGATACTCCAGAGCCACCCTAACCTAGTCCAGTGCATCTGGGCAGCACATCTGACCCCTGATTTGATTCCTCAGAACTGCTCTTAAGAGCTTGGTAGGAAAGGATGGACATGTCAGCTGCTCCTGGTGCTCTCACCATTTATGTTGCATCTTTTGGAATTCCTTCATCTGGATTACTGTGCAGCTGTACAAAAGGTGGCATGGCTATTAAAGTCACTTTGAGAGCTGTGGGATAATAATTCATATTTGGGCAATGGGAATAGATTGTCAGGGCTTGTCAAGACACTTTTTTTTTTAAACTATAGGAGGGACAGGTACTTGGCCATAAAAGCAAATAGGCAGCTGGAACAATTAATTTATTCTTTTTCTGCTTTTATTAAAATGTGCAGCAAATATTTTCTTGCCAGTGTAAATGAGCTTAATACAGAGATGTGGGACACTTGCATCCCAGTTAGATGTGATCAATCAGTTTCTAAATTATGCAGTACTTTGGCATAATCTACTAAGTACACAGTAGGCTGAGCATTCCAGATTAGCCCCTTTGAAATTATGATTGCATGGTGTTTCTCCTGGTGAACTGCTTCCACTACTAATTAGCTTTGTTTGATTTAGACTTTGATGGTCAGGCTGGGACTGTTAACATATGTTCCCTTCTACAAATACGATAGCAATTAAGACTTACTGGTGGCACTAATGACTGTGTATGTGGTTAAATATATTAACATCCAGGTCAGTTGGGCAACAGTGATGGACAGTTTAAATATCTGCTTTCAAAGTCAGCTTATCTTATGTTTGTTTACAAATATTTACAGGAAGAATTGGATGTCATCGTGGGCAGTGTTACAAGATTCATCTCTGCTGTTCACTAAAACCCAAGGAAGTGGAACTGGCTGGGTAAGCTCACAAACAACCCCCACCCTCATTTCAGTGTTAGTCACGTAGAGCACAATAAATTAAAGTCCTTTATTTTGTAGGGCTTAAATATTGATATGCATACATACATTTTGAAATAATAAGTGTAACTTAGCAGGAGAATAGCTTAATGCAACAATTATAATGCAGAATGAGAAGAAAAACAGTTGTACTTTCTTGTGTTTCAGAAACATTTCTATTTGCTAAGAAACTGATAAAGAGGTATTCAGGTGCTCTGTGAGCTTGGTTTTTTTTTTTCTTCAGGCCAAATGTTTTTGTATTCCTTACTAATGTGTTTGTCTAAACAGTTGTTTTACTGTTCTTGGATATTTTTACGTAAAACTCCAGGTAATTTTAAATGTGCTACATGCAATAAAGAAAACAGTCTGACACTTGGCTCATTGTGTTGGACTATTTGAATAACAGTATTGTCTTATCATATAGTCTTTGCCTTGCTGGATTCCGTATTTTGTTTTATCTTTGCATAGTCCATGACAAATATTTGCATCTCTTTTGATGTCTGATGAAGAGAAACATCACGCTGAAGACAATGATGATTATTCACTTTTTGTATCACCTCTAGTTTAATAGCACTATAATTAAATTGGCTATATTTATCCAGTTGCATTCCTATGTTAATAGATACAGAAATGGTTCTTTACCTACGGCTTACTTACCTACTTTTGGAGGTCTGACATTAAAATGTGCTGATCTCCTATGGTAACTAGAGAGGATAGATTCAGTATTCCTTTTTCCAGTGTATTATCATGTGAATTCCAGCAAAATAGCATCTTGCAGTTACATCCTATCTCGCTGTGCTTTGCTGATATTTTTCCTGCTGCACTTTTTTGGTAGTGAATTGGTATTAATTTTTAAAATTTTTTTTAAAGCATCAAGGTAATTTCTGTTGCTGTAGAGAGGATGGTTGGAAAAGAATGGGTGAGGTTGGATAAATAATAACACTTTGGGTAGAAAAGAATGAAAAGAGTTAAAATTGGGCAAGATGGTCAAGGAGAAGGAAAAGAGAAGGGAAGGAAAAATTATAAAGATTAAAAGCCTGAGAAGGTAAATCACAGCATATGGTAGGAAGTGGATTTGTTGACTCTTATTAGCTAAGTATCCAAAAATTACTTCAGTTTTCTACGTATAAATATGCATGTTTGGAAAGTAGAACATTTTGCCAGAGTAACTAGTCATGTTCCAAAAAACTTGATTACAGCTATGAATACACATAATCCAAACATAGCTGTAGATGAAAACCCCACTATTTCAACTATAGGTTGATATCCTTAGACCACACAGTGCTAAATTAAGATACTGTTTATGAATGTATGATGCTATCATGAGTGAATGTGTGCCCAAATGAATTATCCATAAAAGATATGTTTATTGCTTGGGGATACTGGTGTAAATTGGGTTACGCCTTCCAAATACAGTCATTTGATGGAGGGGGGAGGGGAAGAGGCATAAATTCTTTCGATAATTTAAGTGGAATAAAAGTATCATAGTCACAGTATTTCTGTGCAACACTGCCAGGTATTTCTTTCTCTCTTGGGCTGTTAAAAATTCCACCTACCCTTCTCCAACTTTGATCTGTGTCAGTATTTTAATATGGTGAAGTCAAGTCGAACAGTTTTACATATGATAAAAATTACTCCTTCCTCATTTTAGGAGGAGAATATTTGTTTAGGGTTTGCCTAGTGTTTGATATAACCATATCTTTTGTTGTTGTTGTAGTTTGGTTTGGTTTTGTGTGCGCATTATTTTGTGACATCATCACTTTTTTCTTCCTTTTTCTCATCAAGTCATTTTGCCAAGGGGGCTCAATTCCTGAGCTCTTGCTCTCGCTGCTTTCTTCTTGGAAAAATGCTCTCAGTCGTCGACCTGCTGTCACCTATGTAAACTCTGACCAAGTTTCAGCTATCACTGTATGTGTTCCTGTCGCATGCCTCTTGTCGCTCTCAGGCTGTTTGCCACTAACCTTGAAAAGAAATCGGCGTTTTTTTCCAAGGTTTAAGTTTTGTCACTTCATGTAACACCTCGTGTATCCCGTTTGCTGCTTTCTGAAAGTCATCAAGTTCAGTTAACACCAAGTGTGTTACAATAATCCTGTAGTTGTTCCAGTGGAGCAAAGTAGAAAGAGGTATCTGATTCATCAGCGCCGGAATGATAATCCCAAATTTGCTTACTATTTAAACCACTAGTGTCTTGACTAATAAACAGCATGATATGTTCAGGTTGTTTTTTTTTTTTTTAACAGATATTTAATGTCTAATTTTTCCTAACACAACTAATTTAGGATGTTTCTAAAGTGCCTGTGATACAATGGTGTACGTGGTGTTGGTTAATTCCAGCTGTAATTGGAATACACGAAAATGTCAATGTAATGCACAAAGAGCTGAAAGGAAAGGAGCTCAAGGATGTTCTGGCTGTATGTGGCACATATATATATATAAATTTAAGCACTGTAGGTAGTCATGCTTTGGAGTGTATATGCCAGACAGAAGTGCTGCTTACCAGAAGCTGATACAATGTTGGTAGCTAATACGGTAGCTTGTTGCTCGAGGTGGTTGAGGAGCAGTTGAGTGTTAGAAGAAACAAACAGGCTTGGCTGGTTGTATAATTGGTTTTTTAGTATCACTCTCTCAGCATTCTTACCAGAATCAAACTAAAGCTTTCATGGGAAAAAAAAAAATCATACGGTGACAACATTAAAAACAATGTTTCAGTAATTTGATTTCTCAGAGCTTTAAAATGTTGGTGATGTTTTAAATAATTTTGGTATCCTGGCTTGTATTTCCTGGAGTGGAGAGAGAGAGTTATGTATTTTGAGTTTGGTTAAGATTCCTGAGGCTTCTGCAGTGACCATTTTTGATGACCAGTACCTTAAATATTTATTTTTTGTTGTTGTTTCTCCCTGTAGAAGGGAGTAACTGTAAGCTTATTCAATTAACCTCGTGCTAGAAATGATGCCTTTTCTTTGTCTGTCAAATTCATGGCTATGTATGTGAAGCCTGGAACAGATAATTTGTACACAATGTGGTATCACTTAAAATGCTACTTTCTGTAAGGAAATCTGGAATTTTTTAATAGATTTTTTTCACAGAAGCTTAAATTTTCAACTGTTGAAGATGTCTCAACTTTTGATGTGAACGAATTGTAATAGCTATTGCCAAATTTTAGGGAAGGGGCTTCATAAAACACAGCAAATGGTAACTCCTCAGAAGGATTCAGCTGGCAACCTTCTGTAATAGGCACGTGTTCTCAGTGTCAAGTCCAGTGGTGGTAAACCAAAAGTGGGTAAACTTACCCAATATCAAGGAAATAAAGGCTCTTGAAGGTTCCTCTGGGCAAACTCGTGTTTACTGTGTTATACAACTGTGTTTATAGCCAAGGGTGTTATATATAGATTACTACAGTTTATCAGTATTGCACAGCAGATTATATGGGAGCTCAGATGAATACCATGAGAAGTATTTGGAATGGAAATTCTCCCATTAGAGTCTGGTTTCAAAAACTTCCATCATTTTGCCATGGCAATAAAGAATATCTTTACGTTTTTAATTTTTTTTGGTCAAAGCTGTGAGTTCTGAAGCTCCACTTCCAGCCACAAAGGAGCATCTTTCTCCTAAGCACTATTTCTGCAGTGCACCCGTGGGTGAGGAGGACTTGGAATTAAAATGTTCTACCCAACTCTTACTTGGAAACAGAACGATGAGAATGGCAGGTGTCATTTGTACATCCAAAGTCTTCCCGTAAATAACATCCAGTTCTGTTTCCAAAGAATACTGGAATATATCATAGTACAGACTCTGTGGCTTGTCCTGTGGAGGCTTCCAGGACTTGGAGAAAACTCCTGAAAAGATGGAAAAGGCCTTCTAGTTATTGGTGTCAGCACACATCCTCAAGGCAGCCTTTAAGTTAACACAACATCTACTACGTCTAAAGCAAAAAAAAAAAACATCTATCTATAAAAAATGACTATTCTTGCCAAAAAGTATGTTCTCTCTGCCATATAACTAGCATAAACACATCCCATGACTATGCTTTATGGTTTTTTTCTAGAAAAAAAACTGTCAGAAGTGATTCTAGGAGAGCTGGCAGCACAATGTATAGACCTCTCCTTTCTAGCTCAGACTTCTGCCCTTTCCAAACTTCCCAGACAGCTCGAAAGAGAAATCCAGTAAGAATTAGGTGTCTGCTCAGTAAGAGCTGGGTTTATCCAGACTAGTGCTGACTTTGTAGCACACTCTGCTTTGAGAAAGCAGGCTTTGTCTAGGCGGCAGCAGATGCTAAAGGGTAAGGTTTTCTTGTTACTCTCAACAAAACCTTCTTGCTTCAGGAGGGTTCAGTTGCCTTTATCTAACCTTTGTGTGCAGACCATCCGAGCAGCCCTATATAGGACTTGTTCCTGGAAGCTTTCAGGGAAGGAAGTGGCCATTGGCATCTTGTTTACATACACCCAGGAGCAGGAAAGAACCTCGTCAGGGAGGCTCATAAGAGAGCCTGCATGCTAAACTCAACATTTCCTTGAATGAAGAACTGAAGTTTGTGATGAGTATGTATAACATTGCTGTATCAGAGGAACTTTGCAGAGAGACCAGATTGTTTGCATGGGTTTCCCCATCCTTGCATCTTGCACAGTAGTTTGGGCACTGCTCGTGTGAAGGAATAGGGGAAGACTTCCCCTCTGAGACATTTCTCTTCTATTTTTTAGCTTGTTCTGTGCTTCTCTGAAAAGGTAAAGGGAGTTGGGCCAAAAAGATGGCTGGGGTGTGAAGGTGTTTGAGGTAGTTCTGTGGTCTGTCAGGTGGGAAGTTCAGCGAGCTAACGTATTGAAGGGCTTTCCTTTTGGTCAAAAGAGCAGTGACTGTTAGGTTTTTGCTACTGTTTGCTTTCACCAGTAGCAGATCGTGTCCTGTACTTTGCAGCGTCAGCTGGGCAATGCTTTTAATGAATTCTCCCTGATCCTGCAGAGGACTTTGGCATTGGTCTCCTGCTCTCCAGTGCCAAATTCTATAAAATGATCCCCCCCACCCCCACCCCAACATGCAGCAAGATTGATCTAGGCTGTCAGGAAGAGTGTGGCTGGGGCATTTTGGTTGTGTGTGAAGCAGTTACATGAATCTCTCTTAAACAGGCAGCTGCTGCATAGCTGCCCACGATTGCAAGAGCTGTAATGGACTCCACTGCTGAGCTGGACCTCTCACCAAAGCTCTACTAAAATTAATAAGAAATGTTCTTGGATGAGAGAGCTGAGAATTAAATTAGAAAGCAGAAGAGGGTTTTTTTTCCCCTGTTTTTCAAGTGCTGGCTGGCATGGAGTAAATTAGAAATATTCCCCTATTCTGATACTTCACGGGTAGAAGAAAGACGTTAAGATGCTACTTTCCATTCAACACATAATTGCCCTTAGGACTCAAGGCAGGGAGATTTTTCCAGCGGTAAACAGACTTTCTAAAACACAATTAGCATTAATTAACATCCATGCTGGGAATTTAATCAAAAGCAGCAGACAAGTTCTGTTTTCTGAGCTGTTTTTTCTCCCCTCGGATGTAGCTGTTCTCGGATAGGCTGGGAACTTGTGTTCGCAGCAAGGAGCTTGTCCTGGGGCTTACATCCCCCAGAGCTGTCACACAAACAGTCTTCCTACATCAAAGACTTTTTAAAGAAATGGAAAAGAACCTTTCTGATGGATTAGATGCTACAAGCTTCCCCTAGAACTACAGCATTAAATTTATGTGCTACAACCAAATGACTTACAGCTTTCCCTGCTCGGTGTTTTACTTGTTTGATTCACAATTAGGGCTTTTTGGTTTTGTGGGCCATTGGATTGGTTTCCTTAAGGAATGATATTTCAAAGCTATGTGTAGGATGAAACCCTAGTAAAAGTACTTTATTTTTTAAAATCATGACACCTGGTGTGAATGTAGAAGTAGTAGGTAAAAGTAGCTCCCTGGTATTTCCTCCAAACTGTTTTAGAAGGGTTATGTGTAGGTTAAATGTTTTGGGTTGGGGTTTTGTGTGTTGTTTGGTGGTTGGGTTGGGTTTTTTATTTATTTTATTTTTGGTTTATTATTTATTTTTTATTATTATGCCTTCTGTTATTTGCTGTTTGTTTAGTAGACAGTGCATTTGAGTTCTGTTTACACGCTAGGCTGTGCTCCAGTATTGCGATAGAAACACTACAGAAAAATACAAAATAAAGTCAAAAGCACTGTCAAACACACACATATCTACATATATACACACACAAAATACATATTACAAAAATAAAAAAACCTGAAAGTGTTCTTTCAGTGCAGGAGGGGTATGATTCCTATCTAGCAAAGCAATTATTTCTGGTTCGATTTTGGTTTTCTATACGTTGACTAACTGACAGAACGTTGTTCTGCTTAGTTACTTATTAGCCAATTTTGTTTAAAGCTTGGGACTATCTTGACTAAAATCAAGCTACAGTCAAATGCTGTATCAACTTCTACCATTTATGATAGGAAGAAAAGCTTTGTTGGAAGCTGGTTGGCATTTAGAGAGTTTTAAGGGCTTTAGGCTGAGCAACTTTTAATAGGCATGCTTAAAGTGTGGGTTTTGGTTGATTTTGTTTTCTTGGTGCCTGTTGATTTGTGGCAAAGTACCACGTTTGGGTTGTGTAGGCTGCAAAGGATGTGTGGTACACTTAGAGGATTGCAAGACTGTACCTGTTAGCAGCTTGTTTTTAAGTTTGTCATCATTGTTCCTTTTTTTCCAGAAGTTTGGCGTCAATCAGTCTAAGCCAGAATTTACAGTGGATCTCAAAGGGGCATTGATTGACTGGGCCTCAAAGGACAAATCCAGCAAAAAGAATGTTATTGAGGTAAGTTGTTTCATTTAAATGCAGAAGTAGATGTACTTTAACGGCTTCAGAAATTTTCTCTAAACTTAAAATTAAAAACTTTTCTCTATTTCTTCCTGCTCAAGTGCAGATGTTTCTTAGTACCTGCAAAAAATGTCCATTTTTAGTATGTCTGCATGGCATATGCTTTTAAATTCTAAGCAGACTGTTATTTAGTGTTTTCACTGGTAAGTGTTCTTGAGTGCCTATCTATTACCTAAAAGTTATGCCAGGGACAAGTTTAGTTTGATTTAGGTAATTTCACTTTTGAATTCTAGTGTGTTTGTCAATTCTGATGATAACCTGCTTTTATTTCTTTAAAGCTAAAAACCCGCCAAGGAACTGAGCTCTTAATTCAGTCTGATAATGACAGCTTTATTAATGAATGGTATAAAGTTCTTAACCGTACCATCAACAATCAGGTATGTGTGTGAATTGTGAAGGCTCTGTTTTCAAGGTAATGTTACTTAGTAAAATAATGGATGTAAAAATTCCTACTGCTTCACGTACATCTTAATTTCCTGATTTTCTTGATTGTGAGGAGATGGAGGATATGGCAGTTACTGGTGGTGACAAGTGAAATATTAAGAGTGACAAAGGGGGAGGGATGGTCCATTGGATTAAGAACTAGGAGATGTAGGCTGACCTCCAGCTCAGAACTGAGTTTCCTTCTGTGGCCAAACAATTGTTCTGTCTCGGTGACCTGAAAGGGTCTGATGGAGATGGAATAAAGGAGAGCAAATGGCTAAGGGAGTGCTTCATGATCTATATTAATCAGCATTTGATACTGCCATTCACTTACTAAGGCTGCACTAAAGTGCAAATTAAGAGCCCTGGCAAAATATTATCTCTTATCAGACAGCATAATGCCAACTGTTCAATCAAGAGAAACATGATCATGCTTTTGCTCTTGATATTGCTAAACAAGAGTTACCATCTTTTGAATTGAGAAGAAATTGGAGGAGATCTTGGAGAAAATACTCATATCAAGTTGACTTCATGTGTATTCTTAGTGTTTTCTTACAGTTATAGGCCTGGCTGCTGCCCATAAGCTGCATTTAAGTTGCTTTTGATGTCAATCACTGACCTTCATTTCTCCTCTTAGCTTAATAATGTTTTCCACATAGGGGTGTTTTCCACCCAAACACAGCAAGCTAATAGGAATGGTTTAGTTTCTTTGAGTCCTCATGGTTTAGGCTGCTAATTTGCTCTCTCCTGGATTGAAAATGTCATGACCCTTAATAACCAGGCAAGGCAGTCACTCAGTGATACCATTCTCCTGTCTGCACCACGTAACACAACTGAGGCCGCTTCTTCCCTGCTTAAATGTAAATGAAAATGGACAAGCTGAGATATGCTGAGCTGAGAGAGAGGTGCAACATGTTAAGTTGAGGAAGTGAGTGGTGGAATAGGGAAAGCTGATCAGCACTCTGGAGGAAATAGTGATGTGTTACTGCTGGGAGCTGATAGCCAAGAGACCTAAGATTACAAGGGAAAAAGTTCAAAAAGTACGTTATTAGACTACCTGATAATCTGGAGCACTGAAACTTTGGGTACAAAGATCCATCAGATCTAAAGCAAACTTGTGATTTTTGGGAACTTTATGGTGCCAGTAGCAGTGAATCCCGTTCCAAAGTTGCTCTGAGGTACACAGCTTTGTCTTCTTTTTAAAATGTAGCAAAAGACACTGCACAGTCAGGTTTTTGTAACTCTTTAAGTTCACTTTAGTGGGAGTGAAGTAAGGAGCATGTGGTTTTGGAGGGGAGCATGTTGCTTTGAGACCAGAGGAATTTTCTGTTCTCTGACGTGTCTGCAGTCATGTGTGTGGTGTAGGTATGAGGCTGCAGGTGGGCACTTTAACAGGCTCTGATACCTAACAGACCTCTGATGCTCTACAGCATCATCTGCATCATCATGTGATTGTGTTTAGTGAGAATATGGTGAGAGAGCAGTAACACAGGGCAAAAATCTTAGGCACTGCTATGTTTACTTTTTCAGAGCGAGTTCAAGTGTATGTTTTGACAGAGGTGAAATTTTCTAACGCATGGTTCTATTTTCTTAATAGAAAATTTTAATTACAGAGGTCAGAAATAAGTTAAATAATCCTAATGGTTTTTAGACTCTATCCATAAAGTGCTTCTACTGTTTATTTCTTGGTGGAATGAATTGTTCTCATGAAAGGCTGGTTGTACTTCGTTCAGTGTCCGGCAAAACTTCTCTTCATTGGGTCTTAAGATCAAATAGTGCTTCTCAAAGTTACCCCCTCTGCCAGTGAGAATGGTTTCATCACTGAAGATAGTGTTAACATGTAGAGTTCAGGAAAGAATGAACTGAGTATCATTATAGCAGGGGGGGAAAAGTATATTGTAGAACTCTCCTCGAGATATGCTTTTGTCAATACTGTGTTCTATGAATCAGCAAACTGATCACTGTGTGTCATCTTAAATCTTAATAGGTAGTAGAATCTGATGAAGCATTAGAAGATGAGGTACCAGATTCCCCTGGGGTGGAAAAACAAGACAAAGAAAAAGAGAAAGAGAATAAAGACTCTAAGAAACTTCGTTGTGAGTTGAAAATTTTCCATTACTTGATTTTAGCAATGCTGATTTTTTTTTTTTTTTCTGCCTTCAGTATTATTTGTAAATAGAGAAGAATTTAAAAGGACAGCTAGAAATGAAACTACTCAAGTTTGGAAACAGGCTTTTATATAGTTCATTGTAAATCCTGGTGCCACTTAGTAGACTTTTTTTTTTTTAATGTTTTATTAATCATACTTAAAAAAAGAAGGGGGAAAGTGCCAAGGGTCTCTAGCTTCTGCTCTATGACACATGCAAAATAGGAGTAATTAGGCAGTGGTGAAATAGATTATGTTTAGTGTTGTCAAATGCATAGGATTAATTAGATGATTGTTTTCTCTGACTTAAATAGTTATTACAAACCTATATAGTATTATAAACCTATAATTAGGTTTGAATAAGAAATCTTTGATCCTTTTACATGTTTAGAACTGATTGGAATTGTTTTACTTATTTTTTTTTTTTGTCTGTGGTACAGCATCAGTAAATATTTACACTATTAACTTTAACAACTTAGTGAAGTTGCAATTTATGATGTTATATTGGATCATTTAGAGAAAGTAAACATTTTTAATTACACCTTCAGAATTTTAGAGCTAAATTTCTTTTAGCTGCAGAAATTTCTTCACATGCACAGAATTAATCAGACTATTTTCTGTCTTATTTCTGAGCCTTATCTGTACTTTGCAAGAAAGCATTTATTTATTTCAAAACAGTTAAGGAAAGTTAACCAAATTTGGGAACATAGCTATACTTTTAAAACCAGTTCCATATGCAAGCTACCATTTAGTTTCACAGGCAAGACTTGGTTTTCCATGTTCTTTGTGACAGGGTTGTCTCTTAGAGGGTTGAAAAATGGATGCCATTTGGAACAAGGGGTTCCAAAAAGTTAAAGAAAAAAGTGTGGATGTATTGCAAATGTGAACAGTTTGTGGGGTTGTGGTTGTTTTGTTGGGGGTTTTTGGTGGTTGTTTTACTGGTGGTATTGTTTTTATTTGGTTTTTTTGTTTGTTTTCATTCTTTTGTGTGTGTGTGTGTGTGTGGTTTTAAGCTTAATTTTTTTTTTCTTTTAAATGTTCCTTGTCAGAGAAATGCCGTTTTGGTTCTGTGGATATTCACCCTAAATGCCTTTCTCTTTGCAGCAATGAAAGCACCTAGCAATATAGATTCCACAGATCAGAAAAAGACCAAAACAAAGCTGAAGAAGTTTCTTACACGGCGCCCTACATTACAAGCTGTCCGTGAAAAAGGCTACATTAAGGGTAAATGAACCTTTTTAACACAGGAAATAATTTGAAAAGCTAAATCTAGAAGTTCTTGTATAAAATGGGGTTAAAGTGGTCTAGTTTTAGGGTAAAACACATGTGTATAGCTGGTTTAACAGAAGTCCTGGATGTATAGTGGAACTGGTGATTGATTGTCATTCTTCTGAGCACTGCAACTAACCACTGAACTTCATGGAGGATGTCCTCTCCTTCAACTCATTATTTGCCAAACTGCAGTGAAAATTGAGGGCCCAAGAGCCTGTTTGGATTTGGAGAGCTTCTTAGCTAGAGTGTCCATTTGGTCTGCTGTGCTGAGCTGGAAACCTCAGACAGCTGATAATCATAGAAGGGAAAGAAAAACCCTTTGGGTACAAAGCTGAATGCAAGTGCTCATCTGTTTCACAAGAGTGTTATAGTCTGAGTGGAACCAGACAATCATGTGCCATCTCCTAAGACATGAAGTATTTAGGGAAACCAGGATAAGGACAAAGGAATCTTAACTTAAACATCTTTTTTTTTTTCCCCTAACCTTTTCTGAATGTATACTTTTTTAAAAACATTGTTTCACAAATAATGAGTCTTACATTCTTGAGTCAAACTTAGGAAAGAATCTATTTCCATTTGTCACACTTGTAGAAACTTTGAGAGAACAGTAATTGCACAGGCTTAAGTTCATGTGTTTGTGTAAATTATTGACTTAGTACTCACTGTAAAACTTTATTTATTTGTATGCTTTAGCAGGACTTGTAGGTGCTGCTCTACTAGGGTCAAAAATAGCATATGGGTAGGCAAACAATCAGACCAAATCCTACTGCGATTTGCCTAACTACATACTTGAACAGGTGTGCTTCTGTTTGCATGTGGCATTTGATACATTTGTGTACCTGCAAATATAATTTAACTGTAAACTATGGAATATTTGTTTGGAAGGAGGAGGCATTATCCCCAGACGTTGACGTTTTGCTCTGCTTTACAGCTTAGTGTTCATGTCGTGGCTCAGTGACGTAACTTCTGACGTTAGCGACAGCGAATGCTAAGCCAGGTTTAATTTGTACACGTGCATGCTGATGATTGGATTTTTAATAAAGACGTTAAGGAACGAAGAGTTTGTTTTTTATTTAAAAGCATGGCGTAAGTTTTTTTTAAAGTCGGATCCGTGCTGCACAGTTCTGCCTTTACTGTATGAGTGAAAATTACAGAAGTCTCTCTTGAAAAGCCCCGTGTGCTTTTGTGACGGCTGCAGGACAAGCTTAGTAAATGGGGAAACTTGGCAAACCCAGTATAAGCAGAAAAAATGATGAGAAGTTCTAGGTGAAAAAGAACAAAACACAAACCAACAATAAAACCCCCGCCAAACTTTGAAACAGCATGCACTAAGCAGAGGTGTAACCATGCTATTATTTTGTTACATGGAAAAACAAAACTACAGAAGTTACTTTGAGAGGAGACAAATCTGATTCCTGTATTACTAAAGTCAGAGGCAATTGTAGCAAATCTGTTTGTTCCATGCTGGTATTTTCTTCTGCTACCTAATCTGCATTGCTTTACCTGCTACAGCTGCATGCTGGGCTGGCTTGCTGCTGCGTGGGCTTTTTTAATCCCTTGCTACTGCTTCTGCTTATACAGCAGGGCTGAGATGTTTTGGGTCACCATCCCTATACATGTACAGCTAAGAATACCATTATATGCCAATTTTCATACTGTCTCATTGGTTTGGTGTGCTGCTTGTTTTCCCAGAGCAGTAGTCAGTTGTTAGTGAATCTACTTGAAATGCTAAACCTGAAAAATGGGCTAAAAGATGCAAGTGCAAGAGCAGTTTCTCTCTTGCATGAACTCTCAAGTAAGATCTGCTAGATACTTTGAAGATGGCCACTTACATGCCTTATTTAACAGATAAAAACCAAACCCCAAAGCTTTCTTCCCTTCAAGACTGTGAGCTTTGCTTCTCTATCTCAAGACCCTATTTCAGTCATGTGTCTGAACAGGGGAGGCTCTCTACTATTTGGGCATCTTTGATGAAAGTCACAGAAACAGGTCTGAGTGAGATTTTGGTGATAATCTGAACAAGAGAAGTTAACATGTTGCTGAAATACAGAGACATAGCAAGAATCCCTTATCTGCCCAAGCTGGTTTTCATTTTTGCTCTAGTTCGTAATAAAAAAAACACTCCCCCCTGGACTGTGTGAAAACAAGACTCAAAATTACCTTTGCCCATAAATATCTGTATTGAGATTGCAACCTTGCAGCCACGTTGCCTGTGCACGGTCATACTTGGATCCATTCAGATCTCTGTGATGTAAAGGTCTGTCATTCACAAGTCCATGTCAGAGTTTAACAACGTTAGAAGTTAAAGACTCTCCATGAAAGTAAATTAATATGTAATGCTGGGTTAAACAATAAGTGCAATGAAAACTAAAATTTTACATGGTTTTTTTTCTCCAAGGAATGCCAAAAGCTTTCACCTTGGTTACAGCTTATTATCTCTGTTCAGATTTTTAACAAAAATGATAGTTAATGTATTTTGAACACAGAACAGGAATGGAGAGTACCAGGACATTTGAAGCCATTAAATTTCTCATCACAGTAACGACTCTAAGACTCTTAGAAGTATCTCCTGATGGACTAAAATTATTTCAGTAGCAAATGTTCCTTACTCACATTTAACTGCTGCCACTCTTTCTTACTGGAAGCCTTTTCTTGCTGGGAGCTGCTGAGAGCTCTTTTCAAACCTTTCCTATTTCCACTCTAATACTGTGGCAATTGTATCCAGTAGTCTTTGCCCTTTGTAGAGGTTTGTTTTAACCTGAACTAGTTCTGTCACTTGAGTCCTGTTCCACTGTAAATCAGTCTCTTTACTTGGTTCCAGATCAAGTTTTTGGTTCCAATCTCACCAGCTTGTGTCAAAGAGAAAACAGCACGGTGCCAAAGTTCGTGAAGCTGTGCATTGAGCATGTTGAGGAACATGGTATGGTTGAAGTTTTTTGTTTCTGAATCTCTTGCTCGCCACACTATCTAATTTTGAATGTTTTAATCCTTAAAATGCTGTGCATTTATTTGGGGGAAAATAATCTGAAACTTGTATCTGCAGTTAGCAGTGAGTTTTCAAGAATGGGGAGGTAGGTGGGGTCCAAAATGGGAAGAGGGGAGGAAAACTGTGTGAGAAATGGACCTCTTCAGTGTGTTTCAAGCTGAGGAGAAGGCAGGACAGCCTCCTGGCAGCAAGGCTCTAAAGAAAGAAGAGCTCAGCCCATCAAGGTGGTTGGTTTTTTTTCAGATGAAAAGAGAGAGGTCGTCAAAACGCAACCATTCATTTTTGGGAGTTTTAAGCATGCTAACAATCACTTATAGTAAAAGTTCCATGAAAGAAACTTCTAGGAAAAAGTGGTGTTCCTGCTCTGTATATGTGTTGACTGCCAGAAGACAAGTCTATCAGTTTGATGCCCTTCAACCAGTTACACCAATTGCCACGGGAAGGTTTATGCCATTCTGGAGTTTATCACTGTCCACATATTGATGGAGTTTTTCTTTGCTTTCATTGAATATCTCACCTACCTAATAACTGAGACAATGACACGCTTGAAAGCTACGTGTGACGTTCTGGGTTGTCTGATATAAAGGACCTCTTCACATTTCTGTTGACAATATCTTGGTTGGGACTCCTGACTTGGCTGTAGTCTGTGCTGGTTTTCTTGCTTGTTTCTTGCTGTTGTCATTGCCCTTCCTCTTGGAAAAGATGACTGAGAGGGGATTATGGAATCTCAATAATCATCATTCATATATATATATATATACACACCAGTCTGTTTAATCTGAGAACATTCTCTTGAGAATCAGGGTAAGTGTCACAGAGGAATGCTACAAGGCACCTTTCATGGGAATGTCATTCAGGATTTTGTTGCAGCCTGTAGCCCTATTTCTCAGTGCTGCTATCGTTATGGCCTGGGAGGGGAAAAAAAAAACCAACCTGCTTCCATTGCCTTACCCCAGTTGGGCAAACTGCCACCTTGACCATAACAGCAGGCTTTATTCTAATTGTGATCTTCAACAAGAAAAGGGTTATTTTGTTTTGTCCTTCTTTTTTCCTTTTATTTTCTTTTTTAATTTTTATTTTATTTATTTATTTTTTTAATTTTTTTTTTTTTTTAAAGACAGGACTGCAGTGAAGATAGTGGTGAAGTTTTCCTTTTTTAAATACCTGAGGGGAAGCTGACAGAAATGAA
>WTSP01003861.1:28721-47855 GCA_025331215.1 Actenoides lindsayi | reverse complement strand
AGATAGTGGTGAAGTTTTCCTTTTTTTAAATCCTTCTGGGAAGCTGACAGAAATGAACAGCTTTTTTTTTTTTTTTTTTTTCCCCCTCCTACTTCTCCAACTCTTTCTTCCTACTGCACTTCAAATCAGTTCTTTCTGTAAAGGAATGACTAGTGGATTATGGGGAAAAGGGATGTGTCAGATGGTGCTGGTAACTGTGCTGGGTTACATCAGACAACTCCTTGAAGAGCTACAGGGACTTGCAGGTATTCTGGCAACACTCACCCTCTCAGTGGCACTGACTCACATGCTGCATTCAAGTGACGTTTCAGTTAAATCCGTTTAATCATTTCTGAGTAGCTGCAGTGCAACTGCAGAGACACAGTTTTCTTCTTTCCTGCTTGAGTGTGCAATACTGCAAAGGCAAGGGCTACCCAGTTTAGTTTTGTAGGCTGCTGAGTAGTGGTGAGCGTGCATGCACGTGATTCCTTCTCTATGCAAACCCGGGCACTTGACAACCTAAAGATGTTCCTTATGCATGACTTGTTTTTTTTCTTAACCATACATTTAAAGAAATGGATATCTACAGAATAGCTGGTTCTTGCATGTTGGGAACCCCATATACTGCCTGCCCACCTACCAAGGACATCTTAAATGAGACAATGTCATGGGGAAACTAGGAGCTGTTGCCTCATCACTGCTGTTCTACCGTGTAGGAAGTTTTAGAGGTTACTTTGAGCTTGATGCTACCAAATGTGTCAGCAAACTAAACCTCCTCTAATATGCCCTGACCATCAAAAAAGCTAGTTTTAACTTCTTTTGTTGTTGTTCTGGGGTGGTTTTTTTTATTTTGTTTGGTTGGCTTTTTATTTGTTTTGGTTTAGGGGGTTTTTTTTTGGTCATTGTTGTTGGTTTTGGTTTGCTTTTTTCCTTGTTCCTGAACCAAATGTTCTTTGTTACAAGGCGGGGTTCTTTTGGCTTTTAATTTTGCTGAGTTGGACCTCTAAAGTAGCAGCCTGATGATTTCAGAATTCATGCATGTATAAGGTATTAAAATGGATTTATCCCTTTATTTTAGGATTAGATGTTGACGGCTTATACCGAGTTAGTGGCAATCTTGCAGTGATACAGAAGCTAAGATTCGCAGTCAATCATGGTAGGTTTCCTTCAGCTGTATTACAACTGTGTATCTTTTCAGATTGTTGAAGTTCAGTAAGCTGAGGGGAAAAAATGTAATGTATAACTGCAGTCTTTCAGGAGAAATTCCCATCTTCCAATGTAAATTCATTGCAGAATTGCAGAATTTAGTGTGTAATACGCATACTTTGAAAGACCAGCCTGCCAGTGTGGTAGGTTTTACATGGGACAGAGAGACATTGCTAGAACAGAAGTCTAAAGAAAGGTGATAATGGCACTTGGTGGGGAGGGGGGGAGTTATTTCAAAATAACCTCCTACCTTGTGGACAAAGCAGTAAGCATAATAAGCTTCCCCTAGTATTGAAACGGTAAGTTAATCCTTTTTAGTGAGAGTTGCTACTTTTAGTATGGGGGTGCTTAGCTCCTTTCTGCCATGCTCTCTGTATAAAACTCTCTCACGTGGCTGTATTGCAGTGTTTTGTTCAATGGGAATCCATAGACACCTTGAAGCTAAGAGCAGCAGAGTTGGCCCATCTACAATTTGACCTCTCATTTCTTGATTGACAGGGTCGAACAGTAAATTTTGTGTTATGTCAGCAGCTGCTGTTCCCTTCTGGAACCACCCCTGGTGTAGGGGAGCTGCAAGGAGTGCAGTAGGGCAGAGTTTGGCCATCTCTGTCAGTAGTGGTTGAGTTTTTGTATCCCCTTTTACGCTGCTGAAGCTCTGTAGCCCAGCAGAGAATGAACTGGAATATAAGTCTTCATTGCTTTAAGAGCAATAAGTATAGAAGACTAGATGTTTACTTAACTATGAAAGTGTCTTTTTTTTTTTTTTTTCAATTATTAACATTAATTATTCCTTTTTCTTTCTCAGATGAGAAACTAGACTTGAATGACAGTAAATGGGAAGACATACATGTCATCACAGGAGCTCTAAAGATGTTTTTCAGAGAATTGCCAGAGCCGCTGTTCACTTATAATCACTTCAATGACTTTGTCAATGCAATTAGTAAGTCTGGAAGACCCGGGTGTGCTTTTTCTCTAAGTTCTGCTCAATGTGTACCACTCATGTAATTATTTTGGACAGTAAAAGGAATGTTTTGGTGATGAATGTCTCGAAGACTTACCCAAAATAGCCTGTCAGTTAACGTGTGGTCCAGGAGGTGGCAGTACCTTACCTCGTATCGCTTCTGTTCCCGCTCTGTTGACTTTTATGCCAAAGTTTCCATGTTTTAAACACAAATACTGACTTTCTGTTTCTACAACTCATCCTTTTGCAGAACAAGAACCAAGGCAGCGTGTCCATGCTGTTAAAGATTTAATCAAACAGTTGCCAAAACCAAATCAGGACACCATGCAGGTACTCTTTAGACACCTGAAGAGGTAAGTAACAGATAGAAAGAAAGGATTTGTATTGCTGATCCTCCCTTAAAGCTAAATAATCCAATTAAAAGTACTAGGTGGCTTTTCCCACTGCATTTTTCTTGCCTGTATTGAACATGATGAAAGCAGTATATCAGTCTGGATTTACACAAGCTTGCAGAGCACCAATCAGACTTGAGACAGTATGTGTCGTAGTTGTGATGTTTACTGCCAAGTGCTTAAGTTTGAGGAATTGTGAGAGTAACAGTGTTTCAAAACAAAACTTTTCCATAAAGAGTGGAATCACAGCAGCTGTATGTCCTAATAACAGGACTGCTCATTAAATAAATACTGTGAATAGTCATTTGCTTCAGACTGTGTCTTTCTTCTGTCATCCTGTTACTCTAACACTGATAAATCTAGTTTTGTGTATTTATTTTCTTTCTCTTTCAGAGTTGTAGAGAATGGAGAAAAGAACCGAATGACCTATCAAAGTGTAGCAATAGTTTTTGGCCCAACTCTATTAAAACCAGAGAAAGAGACTGGTAACATAGCAGTCCACACAGTATACCAGAATCAGATTGTAGAATTAATTCTACTGGAATTGAATTCCATCTTTGGCCGCTGACACTTTTTTTTTTGGAATAGAAACTGGAAGTGATGGGCTGGCAGCAGTATTCCATCAGAAGGAAAAAAATCTCTCGCTGTACGTGATGTATTATGTTTGTGGACCAAGCAGCAACTTGTTTTTTTGCACTTTTGGGGAGGGGAGAAATGGGAGAAACGTTTGACCACTTTAATGCAACTTAAAGACAACACTTTGGATTTCTTTGGAAAAGCTCAATGTAAAAAGTGAATTGCAAAGTTTATAGTTTGCCTTTTTTAAAGTAGCATTGGAAAAATGTAATATAGGTTCATACACTGGATTTCTTGGAGAGTAAAGCTATTGATCTCAAACTGGATAATCTGGAATTTAATCTTAAAATTCTTCCACTTGATAGGGAAAAGTCCTGCCAACTGGTAGGGAAAAAGTCAGTGAAGATACATCTTAAGCTTGTGCATTCCAACATACTCAGATCTGGATGACACTTTTTTTCATGGGGTTTCTGCATGCAGTGACTGTCTTAAACTTGTGCTAACAGTTTGGTTTAGTTATTCCAGTCTAATTCCTCACTTTATATCTGCTGCCCTTTTTACTTCACACACCCCCCCCACCCCCCCCCATTCCTCCCTCCCCTTTTTCTGTCTTTTTTTTTTAATTTTTTTTTTTATTTTTGGTCCTCCCAGTGACCTTTCAGGAAATTCTTAGTTGCTTCATAGAACAGCACACTATTTCAAACACTGAGCGTGTAAAAATATCCAGCAATGGATATTTGTCTTGTGGCATAATAGAAGTTGTATTTAATAAACATGTTCACTTTTTTTTTTTTTCCCCTCAGGATATTTCCTGAGCTAAGTTTTGTGTATACTGATTTCAAGCTAAAATCCTAAGTAAATACCAACTGTAACACTGTATTGAGTTCTTGGTACAATGCTGTGGTAGTGGAAGTTTCTCGATGTAAATACAAGCTGTCCTTTTGATCCTTGTACATAATTCAGTTTCTGTATAGTTTAAGAAGACTTTAGTCACACATTTCTAATCATGGGTAGATTAGCTGCAGTAGCATAATGTTTCCAGTGGACGTCTGGGTTTCAGCAGGGAAACAGGTTATGGGGAGGGAGGAGGGGGGGGGGGAACCTAACTGTGTGCACTTTTAGATGTTAACTACATTTGCAGGCAAATAACTGTAATGCAAATGGTACTGGAGAAATACTGAGTGTGCTTGCTGAATTGTTAATGCACTACAAGAGGAGCCTTTTAGGTTATTTAATATGTACAGGATACATGTATTTCAAATTCTAACCTCTACAAATAGTGAAACTCATGTTTTTTGATAGATAGATGTTTGGTAGAATCCACGATGCTAAATTTAAGACTTTTTTTTTTTTTTTTTTCCTTTTTACATTAATGTAGAATAATTTGTAAAATTGGTTTTGAAAGATTTTGTTACAGGGAGCATGGTCTGCTGAAGATTTTTTTAAATGTATTTTTCTAGACTAACTGCTGTACCTGACATATTTGTTATGTCTAACCTGAATAAAGTAAACGGTTAGTTCTTTTAGAGTTTGCCATTCACACTTCAGACAACATGAACCCCCTTTTATATACAGTGAGACAGATATATCTTACCACTTTAGCATGGATACTACTTGTGGCAGAGTTCTCATGCTGGATTAAAAGACAAATGCTTACTTCATAACCTGACCATTTTTAGGAACTTCCTAGTCCCTTTCTTTTAACAACTTAAATTCTAACGTCCGGTTCAGAGAGGGCAAAAGTAATTCATGGATATCAATTCGTGGTCCTTAAAACATATTCCAGCTTACTTGGAAGCTGCTGTACAGCAAGCAGATGCGTTAGGGAATGACTGTATTCTGCCTTTGATCTGTTGTATCCCTTTCACAACACGGCTCTGGCTTACAGCAGAGAGGATGTGCGGTGAAGCACTGAGGTGTAATCAGATGAATGGTACGAGAGTTTCACGAGCGTAGGGCTTGCATGAAAAGTCTTTGGAGATAAAAGAGAAGATGAGTTACCTTGTGGCTTGCTCGTTGTCTTCTTGTGGTAATGGTGAAGTCTTGTGGTTTGTTGCAAAGCGACCTGGGTGAGAATTGTGAAAGCTCCATCTCTGTGTTGTGTTGAGTTGTCAGCTTCCTGGGTAGGCTGTCCAACCTGAGCAGTGCCGAGTGGCAGGAGTGTGCCCCAAGCTACTGGAAATTATCAACAACGTTGTAATCTCTTACTGTAGATGACTCCAATCCCAGCTTCTGCTGGGAAAGAAAAGAAGAATTCCCACTGCTAAATGAGAGGGCTTATCCACAGGTCACTTTTTCTGTCTGATAGTTATGTTTTTCAGAGAAAGAATGAATGCCTTTTTAAAACAATTTGGTAACGAGGATGTCACACTTTTCCTTGTATTCCCCCCAAATAAAGCATTTTGTTATTACAGTATATAGTATGCTTTTGTGCTGTGAAGTTGTCATATGTTTTAATGTTCTCATTTCCAGGTTGGGGGGGGCAGAGTCTTCTTTTTAATTGAAAGTGATGTAGCTAAACACTCAAAACCTTCAGGAAGAGGAGGCTGTCCAAGCTGACGAAATGCTTGTCGTGACCCAGTTGAGACTGTTTGTCAGCCCATTGAGTTTCTTCACTACTTTCAAATACCTTGTCTCGTTCCTGCAGTTAGCTTCCTTTGAAAAAATCAAAAGCAGATTTTTCCACAGACACAGCAGGGGGAAGATATTTGTTATTAGATGAAACACGATTAAATTTATATATTCCTCTGTTTGAGCTTTAAATCAGATTTTGTTCTTGTTTAAAACCAATTTAAAGACCGAATATAAACTTTTGCAGCCATAACCATTCAAAGATACATGGAGGTCCAATATTATGTGCTGTAGTGCCAGTTGAAACTGTGTTCCAGCACTAGAGTGTGTATAGAGCTGTGTTCAGCTCTGTAGTTCACTTACACAGCCTTAGCACCGAGCAACTCTCAGATGTGCTTGATCTATACCAGTTAGGGGTTTCTTCACTGTAAAGCTGGAGGGAGAAGCTGATGCAAGCAAGACAGGACAAATACACACAGTCATTTCATGTAAACTGGGTTTTTTTTTTTTATTCTTTTATAACTGAAGTTGCATTTAAATAAGCTTCCTGCGTACAAATAGATGGGTCACACTTACTGCCCCTGACTTTCTTCCCCATCTCCACAGCAAGCCACAATCAGTTCCCTTTGTACTGAACCCGTTACGTCCTGGCAAGTGAATCCTCAGTGTGCAGCATGAGAGGGAAGGGAGTTTGTAGGTAGTAACAGTATCAGTTTATTCCTAGATGGAGCCCTGACTTTTTTTTTTTTTTTTCTGCTTTAAAGGGAACAGCTTTATTTATCCCCAAAGTAATGATATTTTCAGAATCAATTGGTTAATTCATAAGCCATAACATAAACCAAGCACAGTGGGGTGTTCTGCTGGGTGGAGGGGGAGGTACAGCATGTCTAATGAGGCCGCCTGCAACTTGCCAGGGAGAGGAGATGAGAGGAGAGCTCCTCTGAAGAATCTTAATTAGCCTCCACAATTGCAAAGTTTTGTGGGCAAGCAGCTGGTAGGACTGGATCAGACCTTTACAAAAGTAGCCCTATGTGAATGTGGGTCTTAAATGAACATCCCCTCCCTCCTCCATTCCTCTTTCCCTCCTTCCCCCCCCCCTCTCCCTGCAGCATTCTTGTAAACAGAGCACTTGTAAAACAAGATCACCCTGTGTAACAAACCAACATGAAAGACATTCAGAGGGGACTTGGCCTCTTGGTCCTTTTTATTGCCTTGAGAATTAAATGGCAGCTCTAATATTAAGAGTTTCCTACAACTTCCCCAAATGGATTGATGTTTGCTAAGGTACTTGGCTACTATTTTCTTTTCAAAGAAGAAATCTGTGTTGCGTTCACGGGAACTCAGAACTGCAAAGTGGAGTAAGCAGAGGTAGCATCAGGTTTTTTTTCTCATAGAACCTCGTCTTCCAGCTTACTGCACTAAAACGTAGTCGGCTGGGGAGGGGGAGAGCAGATCCTTAGTGTGGGATTAAGGAAATGAATACACTGAAGGGAACCAGACAAAGCAGGTGTGATGGACAAGCAAGAGAGCAAAGAGTCACTTGGAAAAATCTGCAGGAATCCAGGCCAGAGCCCTGGGAGAAAGCCAGGCTGCCAAGAGGGTGGGGTTTGTTTGGTCTTTTTTGGTTTTTGGTTTTTTTCAGACAATACCCTTGAGGTCTGGCTATGTTTTGTAAGGGTAAGTTGCTCTGTAAACAGGTGAAGTTCAAATCCATTGACTGGACGTGTACGGAGCTGCTTCTTTGCGTCAGCTCCTCAGTGATGTGCTTGTGTCCAGGTTCACTTGACACACCAGAGTCCTAATGGGACTCGTGAACTATGTTCCTTCAACGTAATCATGCATGCACAACCAACATCGGTGTGATACAAAAATAAACTTGTTCTCAGGTTGGCACCATTATTCTGGTGGCACTGAATGTCCCATCCTGAGATTTGAACCCTGTGGCACCAGATCCTGAAGAGCACGGGTAGCCCTGTCTGTTATCATCTTCCCCACACCAGAAGAAAGAAATGCCTGAAGCTGAAAAGTGGGAGTATGCAGAAAAAGAAGTAAAAGCCCGAGCTAAGCTATTTTTCCATCCAGTTTAGATTTGTGTATATGGTACAAATCTGCTCACAATAGTTTAATTCATAGCGTGAGAGAAGCAGCTGTCTTGTAAAACAAAAAAATACTGTAATTAAAAGCTGTCTTCTTTTTTTTTTTTTTTTCTATCAGGCATTGGAAGCTAAATGTTAAACATTGGTCAGCTTGCCTAGTTCATCGTGAGTTGCAGCCAAATGGCTGGAATCTATCTGCTGGTGATGTTACCTGGCCACCCACGTGCCAGTGCTCTCATCTTTTATCACGAGGGTGATGTTGAGCTGGTGGTGGCTTGTTGGCTCTCTGCACGTAAGCGTCCTTCCTAGCTACTCCTTCCAGTAAAAGGAATTACCTAACCTAGAAACAGACCTGAAAATCACCTTTTTTTCCAAGAAAAATCTTTCCTGTCAGCCTGGGCTGGGCAGCACTTTGTCTACGAGTGCTTTGCTGCACAGTGCTGCAGGGATGCTCTCCCCCAGGGGCCGAGTGAGAGCATCTTCCCTAGGAGCTGGACTTGGCAAGGCCCCTGCCAACACACACGTGTGATTCTCTCTGCTTCACAGCTTCTGTGAAGGAAAAGGGGGACGTGGTTGTGCAAGAGGTAAAGCCTCTCCTCTGGCCCTCCCTTACAGTGTTACGTATGGGAAAGGAGGCCACAGTGTTTCCTGCTATGAAATACCTGTTTCGTAGCTGAAGCGCTGTTCTTGCTGATATATTAGGTACTGCTCTAAGTTTTCTCTTTGGACTTTTGAAGATAAGACTTCTTTCCCTATTAATCTCTTCTTTCCCTGCTTCCACCCACCTGCTATTCCTGCCGCAGTCAAAGTCAACCTGACTTTGCTTCCTTATTTGTACAACAGCCTGGAGCCTGGGGGTGGAATGTGCTCTGCCCAGAGCACTGTTTTGCCAGCAGAGGCTGAGGCATGGGCCATTCAGCCAGAGACACTTCATTAGAAACCAGTCACCAGCATTAATGTTAAATGGTAATGTACATGGGGAGAAAAAAAAGAAAAAGGGAAAAAGAAAAAAAGCAGCATGGACTAGAAGAATAAAAAACCTGGTCTTTTCCAGATAATAGTTAAAGCAGGCTACGTGCTGCTTCTCTCTTCTCCTGCATTGCAGGAATACACATAAGCTAAGCAATAAGGTATATATATTTGGCACGAGACTGAGGGAAAGCAATGGAACTCCGTGCAACCACTGAATCACCGTCCGTGTTGCTTGTGTAGGCTGAGCTGTGAGCCAGCTGTCAAGAGGGCTGCACGATCTCCAGGTCTGCATTAAAACACAGCAGCTCTAGGCCAGGCTCATACTCGTCCCCCTTCTTTTGCCTGCCTCCCCTTTACCAGCCTGTCCCGTTTGAATGCGTGAAAATAAACAACTTTCTGTCCAGCTTTCCTATTGGTGGGGTGCAGCAGCTCTGTGCAGCAAGGGTGGCTGCGGGTACAGCTTCTGTCCCTGTATATACACAACTGAGTTAAGAGGGGAAGTAGCCAGTTTATTATAAACATTGAACAGTGGGCGGCATCATTAGCCCTTAAAAATCATAACCAACTCCCCAGGTGGTTGTCCTAATGCCTTCTGGGCTTTCTCTGCGTCCCTGAGATAAAAAGACAGGCTGAGCACACGAGGTCGGGATGCAGCACAACGAAAGGTGAAGTGCCACCGTTGCTGGCAAGGCAAACTCCGTTTTGCCAGCGTCAGCCTCGGGTGGCAGAAGCGATGCCCATGAGGTATGAGCAGGAGGTGGGAACTAGAGTCTTTCCTTCCTTCCTGCTCCCATTCTAGGTCATGAGCTAAGGTTTGTGGCATGGTGCAGGCCAGGCAGCACAATTATAACGGTCTTCTCTGACTTTAAAGAACCTGTGAATGAAGTTGGTGTGTAGCCTTCCATTGAGCTGTTGGCTTCCTTATTCCCACTTGGCCATTCTTACCCTCTATCAAATGAAAGCACTTCTCCCGGCCAAAGCTTCATTCCCATTTCTCTCCCGAAGTAACGCTGCTCAAATGAGCAAACCTGTCTTGTCACCCACAGCAGCACTTGCAGCCTGGCTGTGCTGGAGGGTTCCTGGGGACTGGGATGGCCACGGTGGTACCAGGTACTGCCCCTGTCCCTGCTAGTGACCACGGGTTCAGGAAAGCCCTGTTGAAGTTACTCTTCCTTTACCACAGCCTGAAGTTGAGCGCTTGCAGACACTAAGGCTTCCCTCTTCGAAATGCTTGGATGCCAAAGAGATCCTCAAAGCCACGAGCTGCCGAGAGGTGGTGTAAATGCTCGGTTACTGCTGCTCTGCCACCATTCAGCACAAACAGGCCCTGGCAGCTCCCACTGGCATGGTCCTGCCATGGGATGTGGCACCCAGCACCACAGCCTCCCCTCCAGCCCAGGAAGGAAAGCCTTTCTGGGGAAAAAAACAGGCAAAAGGAGCCAGCAGGCAGCCTGCACCCAGTGCTCCTGCCCATCCCTGCCTGGGCACAGCCAGCACGTGGCACTCCCTGGACATTGGCAGGGGCACCAAAGGAACCTGCAGATGCAGAAGCCAAAGCTGGGAGACAGAGAGAGATGTTTCTTCCAGGCCCAGCAGCAGTTTGGGTTGTTCTTAAAGACTTCTACTGATGGAGAGGGTAGAGCATCCCAGTCAGTCTTATCTGGCATGGAATTCTCATACCACTCGGAAGGTTTTTCTTCTTACACATCTAAGTAGCCCTTGCTGCAGTTTACTTTCATGTTTTTCCTTACTCTGTCCTTACCCACTGCTTTTATCCCATCTTGCATATGGAGAGCTGTTTGTCCCTATGTCTACACACACAACAGCAGTCCATGAAGCTGTAATAGGTTACTGTGTCTCAGTTCTCCCTTCTGTAGACTAAGCAAACTCAATCCTCTCAGTCTTTCCTTGGATGCCACACAGCTAGCTGGTTTGAGCCCTCGAGGAGACACCACCAGCACTCACCTATTAAATAAAATTAGATGCAGAATATTCTTCAATTCCCTTTCACCCTTCAAAACCCAACCTCCAGGTCAGCCCTAGCCTTTGCTTTATGGGCTTGTCCAACCCCACTGGTGTGTCCTGGAAACTCCCACTGTCTCCTAGCACACAAACTGTGGTCTGGGCATCTCTGAATCCATCCCCTAATCCCCAATTTCCAGCCACTTCTGGACCAGAGACATTACAACCCCTGGAGCTATGCAGCAATCAAGGCACATTTTGCTTCCTGAAGTAATTAGCCAGCACTTGGACACCTCCGCCCTGTTGTAGATAGAGCAGAATGGCTTAAGGGCAACTGCTCTCCCTGAGGGACAAAATCAGTGTGTGCAAATCAGTCTCTTGACATCTGTAGGAACATGTCCTTGGAAGGAACAAAAGCTCAGATTAAGAGCTGATAGAGCAAAGTGCTCCAAACTTTACACATCTTCTCAGAAGTGTCAAGGAAAACGAACATAAATTAAGTAAGAAGGGAGGGAAGTGAAATCTGTCATGGGCAGCTGCACTAGGACTGTGCAGCTGAGGTGTTTATTCTTATTCCTTTCCAGAACAACAGGTTTGAGCGATATCAACACCCAGGTACCTGCAACTCTTGCTGTCTGTGCAAACAAGACTTTGCTGAAGCAGCGGCGACCAGAGCACCGGTAGAAAGCCCCAGTCCAAGGGCTGGGATGTGGGTGAGCGTGATGTAGCCTGAAGCACCAGTAGCAAGCTGCCTTCCTGGCTGTCACCAGGGCACTGCAGAGGGACCACACTGACCCCTGAAACACAAACTTTGGGAAGAGGACGAATTTCTTTGAGGAGCTGCCATCAAAAGCAGCAGCCCCAGCACAACCTGCTGCCGTCTCCATAGAGCACATTGCAAAGTCTCTCAACATCCCAGCTAGGGCCTGTGCCACAAACTGGGGCAGACTCTGGGGTCCCCTCCCCTGCTTGCTGCCAGTACTGCAACCCTCTGTGGCTCTTGCAGCAGCTCCATGGTGCCTTCAGCAGCACCCTGTCCAGCCCTAACCTGTAGCTTCTGTGAGTCAGGTCATCTGGGCAAGAGCTGCCCCAGTGACTGCACCAGGGAGACAAGGAAAAACTGGAATTACATTTCTACTCATGGCATGAAAACTACCACTCAAAGGACAATGCTGTTAGCTACATTGTGGCAGCTGCAGGATGGTTCTGGAGACAGAAACACAATGGCAAAGCTTGCTGTGACAATGCACTATTTAGCCTGGAGAGGTTCTCAGCATCTTATAATTATGTACAAAAAAAACCCAAGGCTCTGAAAATTAAGAAACAAGGCTAGAGAAAAAAGTAAGGTACTAGCAGATTTGGTCTGGTCTAGCAGATTTGTCTGACAAGCTAAAAGTAAATACCTCTGTATGACTATTACAACTGAGCTGGTGATCAGCACTACACCTACATCATCGGGAAGAACATGGCAAAGCATGAATCTCCTTTTGTTTCCAGGCACCCACGAAAAGGCCGCACACTACTGAAAAGCTGAGATTTAAACCTCGGAAAGAAAACATTATAAAAGCTTGCAGGGCCAGTTTGAGGGCGAGAAATGGTTCCCCCCCAGTGCGTTGCCGTGTGGAAGATGTGCTCGAGTTCCCTTCCTGACACGTAGCTCAAGATCTGCAAAGCGGAGCCCCTAATTCCCCTTTTATTCACACAAAGCGCTCCCAAAAGCAAGCCACAAAATCCAGGTTGATGTTGGAAGCGGTGGAAATCATAACCCGGAGCACAGCAGATGGCGGAGTCACAGTGACTGAGTTACTGCTCCTTTGATACCACCCATCCGGGCCCCCTCCCACCTGCCCTGCAAACAAACCCTGGCGAAGTCTTTGCCCTCCCCCTCATCTGTATTCCCCAGCGAGCTGGCAGACAGCACCTCGACTCCTGCACAGAGTCACTTGAAGTGGTGGAAAGAGGGGGAAGGCACAGTTAGGTGGGCTCTAGATCTCTTTTTTGCAGCCTTAACCCTGCCCCTGTTCAAGCCGACAGAACAGCACTGTCACCTTCCCCCAGGATAATCCACTCGGGCCTGTCAGACTCCTTCCTAGGGAAGTGAAATATCTCACCCTTTCAGGCCCCTGTTCCCCATTAAGAACAAATCGCCTCAGAGTTGCCTGGATCTGATTGCATCGGTTGTCCTTGGTCCTGGGCATTGTCCTTCTCAGCTCTCTGCGGAACACACCTCTAAATGCTGCCGGGCTGCAAAACTCCTCCCTCCCTACCCTGCTCCCTGAGTTGTACACTGGATGCAGCTCCCTGTGGGCAGGAGAGGCCTGGCTCCTTTCAAAGCAGAGCCACGACAACCTGTGACAAGGGTTTTGGGGTGTCTGTGGCTCACCCCACGGCTCTCGTCACGAGTAGGATGCAACAGCCTGGGCCAAAGGTGGGCTGGATCCTCTTGAGTGGAGTGCCTTGAAGAGAGGTGATGCTCACCAGCCCAGGGACAAGTGGGTTTGCCAGGGAAATTTCGGCCAAGGCCTCTCCTTGCCTGAGACCTCACGCTCCTTTCCTGCTTGCTTGACTGTCGTGCAGGGCTTGGCTGCCATCAGAAGCAAGGTCACAGTTCAGTCTGTTAAAAATACCCATCCAATTATCTGCTGGGCCGTGTTTATCCCTCGTTCTACCCAGCTGCAGATAGTCCTGCAAGGCATGGGGCTGCTCACCTCCGTGAAGCCAGCCGGTCTGGGCACACGGGCTTTTTATTCTCACCTGCTTTCTCCCCAAGAGTGCCCTGATCCCCTTTTAAAAGGCATCTCATAATCTTCCCTTTGAGGGTGCTGCGAGGTCTCTGGCACGCAGCAGTCTGTTCACAGCATAATTATTCTCCGTTAAGGCCTCAGAGACCATGAGGCTCCTGACATTTTTCATTGCCTGGCGAGGGGTAATTTTTCACTGCTGGCCTGAGGACTCTTGCAGTTCACGACAGTAATGGAGCATCCAGCTACACCGAGCTGCAGCCTACGGTTTATTTTCATCTCTCGGTGGACATAAGCTGGATGACTTCCAGCTAAGATAAGGAAAATGGGGAGGTGTAAGCAAAGTTATGAAGCAAATTGTTGCAGAAGCTTGTAGCAAACCACAGAGTCTTTCGTGGGGGATGTAACATGGTTTTGAAACTGTCCAACAACGCGACATGCTTTCCAAAATACTAAGCTGTAAGCAAAAAGCAGCAGGAGGGAAGGGATCTCAAGTTACATTAAAAGAAATGAACTCTGAATTACAATCACCCCTGTCATACATGCCTCTAACTTTGTCTCCGGCTACGGCTCTAGAGGCCAGATCCCCGCTGCAGCTGGTATGTGGTGGTGTCAGCTGGGCTGCTGCTGGAGGAAAGACATCACTTCATCTCTGGGATACACACTAAGTGCAACAGAGCCTAGAAACTGTGCTTTGGCAGGATCCGCATCTCTCCAGCTAGTTATTGCATTTTTTTCACGTAGTCGGTTTAAAAGGAAGTAATTGTAACAGAAACCACTCTTGCAAGAAGCTGGTAAACAGAGCAGGAAAAAAAGGTTGAAATTTTAGTTCAGGTTGGAAATGTTGCTGCATGCAAGAAATGTTTTCAAATACTTCTGAAGTCTAGCATGTAATTTAACTTAGCCAAACAGATGAGCAACACTCTTCAAGCCTGAAAAATAAAAAAACAGCTGAGTTTTGCCAAACCTTTCCAGTGATGTGCCAAAGAATAAGTATTTTAGTTGCAAGCTCTTAAAGGGAATTAGCTCCGAGGATGAATCTGTAAGGCAAAAAAATAAATTCTCTTTTCATTTATTTTTCTGGTAGCATTCCCAGTGGTGCTGAAGAAAAGGCAGTCGGGCTGGGCTGCCTTCTCCCTCTTACAAAATGTCCAGGGGGACTGGGTGGTACAAACAGGGCTAGGGGACAATCCTGGGCAGGGCAAGCCCCTGCTCCCTACTCAATCAAATGCCTTTCTATCCTGCAATTGCTTCTTCATCAGACCATCAGCACTCAGGTCACAGAGTAGAAGTCAGTCGACTTTTCTTTGGCACCGTCTAGGGCAAAAATGAGTGTGACGCTGCTTTGCTCCGGACAGGGGGGCTTTTTATCTTTTTAAGCCCAACCCTAAAATTCAAATTAGCCTCCAGCTCAAAGCCTCTACCACCAGGCCATGAATGTTAAATAGCCTGCTCCCAGTCCAATCTGTTCACTGCCTGGCTAATGATTATTCTCCATAGAAACCCTACCAGAGTCAGTTATTATTCTCTCCTCATGCACTTGTATCTCTCTTGTATTTATATAAGATTAAGTAGCCCTGTTAGGTTTTTACCTCTCTGATTGGAGCTTATTTTAACCTCAATTAAGCCATCAGCCCGGCTTTCTGTAAGGCAGAGCAATAGCATAGCCATTATCATTCTCTCCACCTTTTGTACGAAAGTGATGCTGAGGATTGGCTGCTTTGGGGATTACTCCGTGGCAGGTAACCAACGCCGAGAGTCGGGGAGGATAAATGGTGCCAGACTCCCAGAGGTGCCGTGGCACTGTGTAATTATTGTTCCAGACAGCTGAAAGCAGCAGGGTTTCTGGTTCCCCTGCTTAGTTTCAGTCTGCCATGATTGCTGGCACAGAAAGATGCTGATTATAAGTAAACATTAATTATGCCCTGCTACCCCACCGCTAGCATCGCGGGGCTTGCAAGCAACAGAAGCACAGTGCCGTGCTTGGCTCCCACGACTGAAAAATCACCTCTACAGATTTCAACGTCCAGATTTTCATCTCGCTTGGTCAGAGGACGTTGCTCCGAAGCATCATCCTCAAACAAATGTAAAGTCAGGATGCTTTTTGTGCTGCTGCTGATGCGCTGCACTTCGATGCTGTTTCTCAAATAACGGCTAAAGTACTTATTCTTTGCAGGAGGTGAGCTCAGGTGATGCAGCAAGCAATCCTGTTATCTGCTCCAGAGCAAAGGAATCATTTTAGTATCTTTAAAAGAAGAAAAGCCCCAAGGCAAATAAAACTTATCAGTCATCCTATATGTCAAAGTAAGGTTTGGTTTTTTTTCTTCCAGAGGATGTGCTTTTCTTAAATGGCAGCCTATTCCTTCCTCTTTTTTTTTTTATGTGGCTTTGGGACTTCTTTTTTGTTTTGCTAAAGGAGACCTGAAAATGCAGAGCCCACAGCGTCGCAGACGGCAAACACCGCTCCTCGAGTCGTGTGGACAGTTACAAAGTGATTTCCGTGGCACTCGAAATGCAGCCTCCGATGCTGATGGAATTTCGCCGCGCCGTGATTGCCCCGCACTGCAGTGAAATAGGTTCAATTTGATTATCTGGCTATTCCATTTCGCCTATATTTACAACCTGCCCGACCTCTGGGGGAAGGGGAGGACAGGCAGCCAATCATGCCGGAGACATTTCCAAAGGTCAAAGCAATACAGCGTTTACCACTATAATTCACAGGCTCTACAATTCGGAGACGGTGCTTTCATGACAAAAATCGGCAGAAGAACATAGTTACTGTGAAATATTTGTCTATTCCCGGAGCAAACAGGAAAAATAGAGAATGCTTTTAAAATTTGCCTTCTCCTTTTGGCACCTGATGACGTGCGAGTGCATAAAAGCAGCAGATGAGCACCACCACATCTTTCAGAAGTTGCCCCTGGCTACTGCCAAAAGGTTTGTGTCGGGCTGGCTACCTGGGAGCTGTCCCCAACCTTGCACACAGCCTCAGCTCTTACCATAGCACATTTACGGCCCCATGGGGATGCTTTTGAGCTTGCTGCTGCAGCTCCCAGATGGGTGGCACCCTCCACACCTTGTCTCTGCCATCCCTGCTCAGCAGCGAGGCTGTTCCACCCCTCGGATGTCTCCCCAGCAGCTGGGGGGGGGGTTTCAGGGGCAGAAAGCTCTCTGCAAAGTTTAATTAAGCTTCACATGCAGTCCCTCCCATCCTGAAGTACAGATTCATTAAGGTCATGAACAACCACCACTCATTCCAGCTGGTTAGCTAATAAAATAGCCTGATGACTCCAAAGCCTTAGTTTAAAGATCTTACATACTTAAAAGGCCCCAAAAGTCAAGAAGGAAGAAAAAGCAGTTTCAGGCTCATGCAAGTCAGTGCAGCTACCCAGTTGTGATTTTTCCATCCCTCCCAAGCCTGGGTCCCATGTCTGGGTGCCCATGCAGTCTGGATCCGCATTTTGCACCTCTTATCTGTTTGTATTTAAGCACTCTTTAGTCCTAAGTCTCCGCTGGAGTTAGGCTTGCCAGAGCTCCTAGAGCCCGAGGCACTGTGAGTTATAACAGTTTCATTTTGAAAACCGGGCTGGTTTTTGTTTGTTTTAAAGTGAACACTGTGTATGACATGTCCTGAGAACTCCCGTCTATCATCTTACATGTTATTGGATTAATACAAGAGAGCGGAGTCTGAAAGGCAGCCGCAAAACCTACTTCTTAGCATCTTTTATCTTTGCAGGGAAGATCTATTTGAAAGGCAGCCTAACAGAGCAGATCTGCTTGAAGTAAGGCACAGCATCAGCTTCACGAGTCAGCACAGACCAGGAACACGAAGTGTTCTTACAGGGAAGCACTGCACTTCATTGAGGTGGTGCAGCAAGTTCAAAAAAAGGATCACTTGAGGCTTGTGCTGCCCCCTCCCACAGCTACCATGAGCTCCTGGTTCTCTTCTTTTTCCCTAACAGAGGTCCCTGGTGACACCCTGCCACTGCACAGGGCTGAGCAGATGAGGTTTCTGCCTGGCAGAGAGATGAGTTCTGGCTTGACTAGAGGTGCTTGGACAGTTTCAGGCAGAAAACACTTCGTTCATGTAGTTCACTCCAGTCAGCACGACACCGCTCCACCACCTTCTGCCCAGTTTTAACTGGGCTGTTTGATGAGACTCCAAAATAATAGCAGCTTGCAGGGAGGTGAAGAAGAGGAAAGAAGACCTGTGTGTCATTGAACATGGTGAGCCAAAAGAGCATGGAAGAAAAAATGGAGTGTGCCAGAGACACGGACCATGCTTGTAAAGCGTGTTAAGTCTCTCACATGGAGCATCTTCTTTGCACCAGAGAAGGTAACTACTGCTTTAATATCACAACCTGGCACCAGCGGAGTGTGTTGCAAACCCAGGGAGCAGGACACGGTTAGGTGACCTGCTCAGAGATGTTTCATCCAATCTCAACCATTGGCACAGGTTTGGATTTGGGTTTTTTTTATACATGGAAAATGCTACAATTTGCCTTCACCTTTAGTTCTTTTTAATCATTCTTGTTTCTCTCCATCTCCTTCCATTTCTTTCTCTTTTCTTTCTTTCTTTTTTTTTTTCTTTCTTTTTGTGTTTCCCATCCTTCAGCAAGAATCACCTCCCCCCAGCCCTTCCCTGAAGGATCTTAGTATTTATATCTGTCAACAGTTCAGGCTGTCCAAAATTCTTTAACATGAGACCATTTTCCAGCAGATAATAAAACCATCAAAAGAGGAAAAGTTTGGCAAGGTTTGCTATGTGGAATCTCTGCTTTGGTTCATAATCTTTGAGAGGAGCCATCACAAAACCTGCCCAGAGATGCCTCAAAAGGAGCTCAGGGGAAGACCCAGAGGTGACAGACCCTATGTTAGGGAGCATTGGCACGTCTGTTGCTCAAGGCAGAAACTTAGAAACCTGCTGAGAGATCACTCTCCTGTTAGTGATGGGCCTCCTTTGCCATCTCCATGCAGCTTGACTAAATTTGGCCAATTTCTGAGCCTCTGGAAACTCTCAGGCTGCACACAGGCAATAAATGCTGGCTGGAGTTTGCCAGATAAAGTATCTTAGCACTTGAACATGCTCCAGCTGAGGGGCAGCAAGATGCTAACTGAGCTTTCCACACCTCCCCTCGTGTGGCAAAAGAATCACAGAAGCGTAGCACCAAATTAATATATAAAAGCACCGAATCAAAGGCTTTTTTTGCAAGCTTGGTTTTAAAGTTCCCTTTATTTCATTGCTTAGCTCAACAACCCTACTTGAAGCTGTGTAGACAGACAAGATAAAGATACCTACTCCAATCGAGCCTTTGGAGAAATTAATGTTCCCTGTATTTAAAGTAGGCAAAAATTTCTGTGAGAAAAAATGCTCATGTCACCAAAAATGTCAGAGGTGTGTCTTTATAGTTCGTTACAATAATGATTCCATTATTTATAACTGCACTGCATTGCCGAGATTTACACACTTGTTTGAATACCAGGGTTGCTTAAAAGAGCGAGATGATGTCTTTATAGAAAAATCTTGCGTAATTGGCATAACCTCATCTTGGCTGGGCTCTGCTCTCCTCAGGAAAACAGCCTCTCCTGCAGTTAAACTCTTAAGTATACTCTTTTGATCCTTACCAAAACTAATCTGTTTAGGTATTCAGAAAATATTCCAGCTGCAAAATCCCCTT
>WTSP01003861.1:0-17291 GCA_025331215.1 Actenoides lindsayi | reverse complement strand
GTTTAAAATAAAAGAAAGGAAAAAAGGAAAAAAAAAAAGGAAAAAAAAAGAAAAGAAAGAAAAAAGAGAAAAGAAATAAAAAGAAAACAAGAAAAAAGAAAAGAAAGGAAAAAATTAAAAGAGAAAAAAAGAGGAAAAAAGAGAAAAGAGAAAGAAAACATAGAAAAGGAGAAAAAAACAAATAGGGAAAAAAAAAAAGAGGGGGCAGTGGAATGAATTTATCTGATTTTTAAGCAGTGATTACATAGTGTAGATCTGAAAATGCCACCTCTGAGGAAATAAGACACTAGCCCAGCTCTGAAACTGGGAGTTTTCCAAGATACTAAAAACCCATGTAACACATTGTCAAAACAAGCTAGAGATAAACAAGTATACAACAGGTGAAAAATGTGACTTCAAGGGGTGTGATGACAGTTCTGTTTGCACAATACATTCATTTCAAGGTACTTGAGCATCTGTTATATATTTAGTTCCTTTCTGCTAAAGACAATAAAGCAGGTGAGCATCATTTACATCTAAGAGACCATATGTCTGAGAGATGGGGGGAAGTGCACGCAGCAGAGGGAGAAATCCATTCACTTCAGAGGAGAGGAAAGCAGGCTGAATTTCTTCTTTGCACAGACTGCTTTTTATTGTCATAAAGTTATTAATGCGTGTGATTTAAAATCATGTACACAGAATACAGCACCTGGGTTAAATGCCTCCTCTTCCTTGCCCTCAAGATATTAAACTAGAGTATTGCTTTGACTTTTGTGGACAAATAAAGTATAGAAAGGCAAGTTAAATTGGCTGTTTTCCTCTAGCTTTTGTACTGCATCGTCTCCTAAATTGTCAGGAGGGGACACTGGACATGAAAAAGTGGTTCCTAAGCAACTTTCTACTACAGAATCACAGAGTGTTAGGGTTTGGAAGGGACCTTGAAAGATCATCTAGTCCAACCCCCCCCGCCAGAGCAGGATCACCCAGAGCGGGTCACACAGGAACAGATCCGGATGGGCTTTGAATGTCTCCAGAGCAGGAGACTCCACACCCTCTCTGGGCAGCCTGGTCCAGTGCTCCAGCACCCTCATCATGAGAAAGTTTCTCCTTATCTTTCCGTGGAACCTCCTATGTTCCAGCTTGCACCCATTGCCCCTTGTCCTATCTTTGGACGTCACTGAGAAAAGCTTGACTTAAAGCCTCAGCTGGAGACAGGAAAGGAAGAGGTTATGTTGTTTTAAATATTCACGTTTATGATGTCCTTATTGCCAGAAACAGGGCAACGGCTGCTTTTTCTCCCACTATTTCTCCCACTATGTTTTCATGTTTTGAGGAAACAACAGGCTGATGAAAGTGGTGACTCCCTTTTATTCATCATGTGCACAGCCACACTGGGAGGACCGCGTCCAATTTTGGACTCTCCAGAACAAGGCAGACGTTGATATTCTGAATGATGACCAGTGGAGGCCACCAAGATGGGTGGAGGCTGATGCACTGGGAGAGGCTGAGAGGGCTGGGCTTGCTGGTGAGGGATGGCTGTCAGGGCTCCTACTGCTGCCTACAACTACCTAGTGGGAGGGAACAATCAAGAAGGAGCCAGACTTTTTTTCAGTGGTGCACAGGAAGAGGCAGTGGATGCAAGCTGGAACATGGGGAATTCCAGTTACCTAATGAGTTGGAAGTTATCTGCCATGAGTTGGGGTTTGGGTGAGATCTCCTCCCCAGGTCCCTTCCAATCTACATCATTCTGTGATTCTAAAATTGGGTACTCCCCCATGGAGGAACATCCCAGCTTCTTCAGACTTCAGGTTTTGATGGGAAATGCAAAGAAAGGGAGAGAAACCATGTTAAAGAGAAGATAACGTTTTTATTTGACTACCTGGCTTCCAGAACAATTCAGCTAGAATGGCCCAAGTAAAGAAACCCCCCAAGTTCTAACTTCTAACAAAGTTCACCTGGCTCAAACAGCTAACCAGATGCATGTGTCTGCTCTTTGCTGACCACTGCATTGCTGAGACAGCCAGGCCTCAGCCTCGAGAAGGGCTATAAATTAAGAAACTGAATTCAGCTGTGCACTCTAATTGGCCAAATGATTTGCTATCAGTGTAGGTATAAATGCTGAGCTTCAGAGGAGCTTCACTGTAGCTGAAGAGGCTGGTCAAGTCCTAACAGCAAGGTATTGCTTACTGTGAAGATTTCCCAGACTGCTTGCTGAAAGGGCTTTGAAATTTTAGAAAACAAGTAAGTTGATGAAAGTTTTTATTTCTTTTTCCCTCTAAGTCTAAGAAATTCAGGTGCTACACTGTGAATCATGGTTGTGCTATGAAGACAGAAAAGTTTTCTCTGAAAGACATTCAGAGGAGTCTGTGTGAGTACTGAGCTACAGAAGTGCAAGTGCTATGGTGTAGCCTTGTATAACAAGGGTGTGTAATAGTAACAAAGGGGAAATTCTAGACAAAAAAAAAAAGCCAATGTATTTACTTCTTCAGTGGGCTGTGTTTAAAAGTAAAGTATTGCTATATCAAATAGTATTTAATGTGAGGTTTTTTGTAATGTATTAAACGTTTGCTTATTAAGTAACTGTACAGCATTCCCTCACTATAACAGGGCCTATTGACACTTTCAGTCAATAATTAAGATCCATGGAAAGTTTTCTGAAAGGGCAGAATGGAAGCTTGTGTTCCAGGGAAGGGTTTAACAGAGATTCCCACTAAAGGCGAGCTGGATGGTTACAGTAGGGCTGGCACTTACAATAGGGCATGCACATGGGGAGGACAGTTCATATAGCTAAGTGCTATCTCACTGTTATTAAATCGGGACATTGTTACCTAAGCTATGAAAGCATCTTGCTGAGTGAGGGTTCTCCAGACCCTCTCTAAACTGCAGCAGCTGGACAGGACAGAAACACGCCCTTGGGGAGCCAGCTGGCAGGGGAGAAGAGGTGGGAACCACCACACCATCCCCTCCCAGGAGAGATGTTAGTGTGAACAGACCTGCCCTGTAACCCCTTGTGTTTCTCCCCACGAACAGCAAGGGGTACCCACACTTTAGTTTTTCTGTGTCTCTCCCAGACATTACCAGGGGATCTTCCTGACAGAGGAGCAACCTGTGGAAGCCAAGCAAACCTGACAACATTTTAGGGTTGGAGATTTATGGATGCATCTTTAGCATTCCCAAGCTCTTGGAGACAAGAGCCCAGCCTGGAAGCAGTTTTGCTGGGCCATGGTGCTGGGTCCTGCCTGGACTCCTTGTTTTTCCCCATACCAGTGTTCCCAGCAAGGCAGTGACTGCAGGAGGGGGGAGTGGCCCTGGGGGGCATGCATGGCCAGTGGCTTGCTCTCCTCAGGCAGGCCCTTGGGGCTGCTGGAGTGATGCATTTTGTTAGCCTGGGGCATTTGGTGGGGAGCAACTGAGGTGCACAAGCTCTCCAGTGGAAAGCCAATGTTGACCTCTGTTATGTCCTCTTGCTCACCTACCACCTCATCCTTGAAGCCCTCCAGCAGCTCGAGTTCCCCAGAGTCCTCTGCTTGCTACTTATTTATTTATCTTGTAAATACAAACCCAGAGCATTTACATTTTCAGCCTTTCCTGCACCCTCGAGGGAGGAGGTAATGAAAGACCTGGCGGAAGATGCACAGGCTTATCAGCCTGGGGGTCCCCCACACTGCCTTTGGAGGATCCAGCCCCCAGATGGGGACCACACCAGCGCTGACAACCATTTATCAGTGCTGCTCTCATTAATCCATATGATTTTTAAAATAAAGTGCAGGAACCTAAATAAAGCCAGGGAAAGTGTATAAATAAAAACAGCAGGAAACAGTGGGGACTTGGAGTAGCATCTTTCTTATACTGGGGGGGTTTCCTTCTGCATAAACACAACAATAAATAACAAATGCTTCAACTGAAAGCTATAAATAGCATCTTGTGTGCACACTCGGATGATTTACATGCTTGCCTTGGAGTGGCTGGGCTGGAATGAGTTGCAGCCTGTTCCTCTTCCCCCATGGCAGGAGTTCTCCCATTACCTAAGCTTCATTGTTTTTACACTTTTTATTCCAGGGCTTCACGCATGGCTTGTTTGCTGCTCAGTTCCTTCCCGTGTCCAGCTTCCCTCCTTGCCAGCATTTCCAGTGACGGAGATGACACCTGATGGTGAGCTGATCAATGGCTGGTTTCCTTCCTCTGAACTCACCCCATCCCACACACACACACACAGACCACAGCCCAACAGCTTCCCAGATGTTCCCACTTGTTTTGGTTTTCATGGGATGTTTGAAAACATTTCAAACCCACCAGTGGCTGAGTGAAAATAGTTCAGGCCTCAAGCAACTGTGCTGATTTTAATCACATGCATCCTGTTGAGGAGGGGACACACACATATACTGTATACACATGTGCATGTATATGTGTTTTCTCATGCAAATAACCTGCTTCTTCTAGGGGTCGCTCTTGGTATGAAACAGTCTCTTTTGAGACGGAAAATATTGCATAGCACTGACAAAAAGCTTATATTATTTGGATTGTTATAGCGAAGGCACGAATGGAAATTTCCCTTGGGGGGAAAATATATAGCACCTGAGATTTCTCCTTCCATTCATGAGCATACATCAATGAGCCTTGATGGTATGGATTGGGAGTTGAGAAGATAGTGTAACACCCCTTGCTACCCTGGCTTCATAGCTGTAGAATGGCATTTGCCTTCTTTTAAAGCTCTCCTACCACCTGAACTAAATGGAGACCAGAAGAAGGGAACTACCTTAGTAAAATACACCCTTGTCCCAGAACAGGGGCTCACAGACTTTTTCATCCGATGTGCCAACTCTCAGCCTTGTGAACTACAGCTCCACAGATGAATGCCATCTCCTCTGCAACCCACATGTTGCTGGAGGTGGTTCAAAGACATATGGGGAGTGAGTGCCTGTTGCAAGGAGAAGACAGCAGTGTTTTTGCTGAAGGCAGGAAACAAGCCAGAAGAGAGCTTGTGATGTACGGATGAAGTCAAGACTGTGCTTGCTTAGCTCGCTGTTCTGTTGGCCTTGGCGACTTCCAAGGACAACCGCAGAGTCCAAACCATTGACTGAGAACTGCTGGCCTGCAAGAAGCCATCCACTGCTTTGATATTTCTTATAGGGAGGTATGGAGGCAGACCTCGTTTACCCCAGCCCTGGGAAGATTCACGTTTCTCAGGCAGCAGTAACAACTGCAAAGAGCTTGTGCCTGTGCTGGGGCTCCTTGCAGCTGCAGGGTGCTGCAGAAGGGCTGGCGGCACTCCCACTCACGACGATTGTTTGCCTGCATCTGGATTGTGCACATGGTTGCTCCCAATGTCCACAAAAGGTTGAAGAATGTGGAGAAAACGGCTCAGTCAGTTGTTTATTTGTGTTTAAAAAAAAAAAAAAAAAGAGGAAAAGAAAGAGACTCTAAGAGACTCTCAGTGGAGAGCATCAGTTCATGGCCAAGCACGTGTCTTGGGGACTAGACTAAGTGGTGTCTCCACCAAAGGAGATGAAAGCTGATCTCTTCTCCCAGGCTGGGCCATGGCACCGCCTCATGCTTCTGCCTCACCACAAGTGACTGAGCAGCCCCTCCCCGAGTTGAGTTGAGTGAGTTTGGCAGAATCAGGGTCCCAACCTCTTTGTGCGTCTGTCAGTAGAGGGCAATGTAGCTACAACTAACTGACCCTCTCCAGGTCCCCGCCCAGGAGAAGGCATAGACCTTACCTAGTATTTTACATTGCCACGTGTGACCTAACAGTGTATCCTGCTGTTATGTGCCATGTTTAACATACCAGTAACACTATGTCATGCAGCTGATACTAGAATTAAGGTCTAGGGTATTTGTTTATGAAGGCAGGTTCCCTTGTGATCACTGCTATTTGTGGCAAGGGAAAAGGAGGGGACACAGCACTGGAATTGGTTTCCAGTGGGCGTTTGTTTACTGTACTTTCGAATCACTGGTTTATCAGCCCAGGGAATAAGTTATAGCTTCCCAGCCTGCTCGTCTGGTTACAAATTCCAGTCTGTTCCTCCATCTGAATATAGAGAGCAGCTGGCTGAAGCTAAATGAATAATACTGCCTCGCAAAACAATAGTGCTGGACTCAACGTGTTACACAGAAATCTATTTTGAGTTTGGATATTTAAAGACTAAGGAGGCATGACAGGCACATTTATGGAGCAGCAGTTACCAGCAGCCTGCAGACTGTGCCTTGGATGTGAACAGATTAACACCTTGCTCTCTGCCTGTGTCAAATGCTCTAGTAAAGAGTTCACCTCTACGAAGAAGGTGTCTCTGAAGAGCTGACAAGTCCTTCCACTTCTTGTGCATCCTGCGTTTGCACTTTGGATAACCTAAAAGAGAAAGTTTCCGTGCTACAGTCAGTCCCACCTAGAATAAAGAGATGAAATGTAATGCTGATATTTGACTCCATCCTGTACCTTGTATCAGTGGGAAAAGGCAGAAAGATCTAACAGGCCTTTATGGCTTATAATTTTCTAATTTCAGGGCAAACTATTTTCTCTGGAAGAATGCAAGCACTGCTTGGAACATCCTTAGCACATAAGGTGCCTCGATACTTAACAGTTACTGCTCTTTGAAAGCTAATGGACAAGGGAGGTTATATTCTGTCTTTTCAAGACAATCAGAGCTAGGAGATAACTAGATATATAGTTTGCTTCTGGAGATACTTCATCTCTTTCTGTTTCATCTGACCACAGCTATGCATACAGCATGCATATACCTATATTCCAGAAGGATGCTAGATCCTTATTTTGGGCAGAACCTGTTAGCCTCTATCCATTGCAGAGGAAGCTGAATGTGTGCAAAAGAGTGATTTGTAGAACTTTGTGGACTAAGCCTGCAAGAATGTACTGAAAAGTGTGGCTCACAGGACACTGTTGAAACAGATTGAACAACTCATGCAGGGTGTGAGGATGAGGCCATAAAGTGCATTTGTTTTACAACTCAGTGCCATAGAACTGGACAGAAGCAGACATAGGATCTTTCCAGAGGTTTTATAAGCTCATGGTCATTTCAGGTACTTGGAAACTCCAAACATTGACTATTCTTTTCAGCAGGAAGGAAAAATACTCTTATTTAAATGGTGCTTAAGGGAAAAATGCAATCTTTCTTAACAAGCTCCCTGGCCAGTGACCCTGGGGTCAGAGAAAGCTCCTGATTGTAGTAGGAAGTGACACTGTAACCCACAATTAGGGGCTGACATACAAATGAACATAGGATAAGAAAGCTCCTGGTCCAGCCTTCAGCTAATTAACAATGTGGACTGGCCCACAGGTAGCTTGTGCACTGATGCATTAATAGTTTCAGGACAAGGAATACAAAATACCTACTAAAAGATATTAAGATAGGTTAAAAAAAAAAAATGCTATGAAATCCCAAACAGCTCTTCACTCCAGCACTTGTGGTCTTTTTCTGCGGTTTTGAAACGAGTACAATTCTCACATCTGATCATGTAGTTCTAGCTAACAACCAGGACAGCGAAAACAAGCAGAGGACAGAAAATCCCGGTGAAAAATATAGTGTGTCAGACTTCTGACTTGTCTCAGGACGGCACATGATACAAATGCATTGGTCTCATCAATAATATCCATATTAATTAAGCTGAACATGCGATTAAATGCTTTGCAATACTAACAGTATTTACCCAAGGCTTTTGGAAAGCTGGAGAAAAAAAAAAAAAAAAAAGAAATATATCATCATTTTGTAACAAAAAGGTTCAGGTTGTGATTTCCAGTTAAAAAGTAGGTCCAAAGCCACACACCAGTCCTGGGGGGCAGCTTCAGGGACAGACCCTTGGCACCTGGGTCCACCGGTGCACACTGTCCTGCTGCTTGCAGATGATCTTTCTGGGTGCCTGTCATGTTTCAGATAGTCAGAAGCGTAGGACTGCAGTGACTGGATGTCTAGGGTATGTGCCCTATGCTATCCGGAGGATTTATTGTTGAAATAATGTAATATTAGGACAGTCAGCAGGAGACAAAATGTCATTATGTTTGTTATCAATCCTTTTGCTATCAACCCGCACGGATAAGTTTTTAAAAAACAAGGACATGGGAAGTAACTGAGAACCTCTAATTGAGCCGACAGCTCCCCCTGATTTCAGCAATCCCCTATCCCACTTTCCACCCTGATTTTAGCGTGCTCTTGCTGGGACCAGCTCTGTCCACCTCTGACAAGGTTGCGGCCAGCCGGTCCAAATCCAACGGGCCAAACGTTCCGTTCCTATCTCTGACGATGTTTTGCTGCTCTGGCAACTTCGCCAGGGCCGTCTCCGATGTGAACGTGATCTAATAAAAGCCGCGGCATCTAGACAGCGAAGGCAAACACGCGGGGAGCGCACCCAGCCCGACCTCCCCTCTCTTCCACCGCGACGGGTGCCGCGCGGCTCCTCGCCCCGGCTGGTTGGAAACGGCCCTTTGTGTCCGGTGGAAGATACCAAACCCTCTCCTGTACCAGGGAGAGCCCTCAAAGCGAGAGCACGCCACTTCCCCTCACCTGGTGTAAATGTTCTTCGGCGCGAAATACCGCGCTGTTTGCCGGGGAGGAGGTTGCGAAGCTCGTGCTGCCTGTAAGTGAACGTTGGGTTTGTTGGACGACGGGTTTAGCGAGACGACGCAGAAATCTTCTCTCTATACGCTGAGCTCTGGCAGCGTTTCCAGCTTCTCCCTGCAGTGGCACAGCGCTCCCTGACTCCGCACTAAACAGATTCCCACCTGCTGCAAGACCCGAGGAATCACTTGGCGTTGCTTGCTTATAAATAGCACACGCCTAATCCGAGTGCTAAATTAAATTAGACTTGAAATATTCATGCAGTCTACACCTGGTTCCCTGCTAATGGCAGCTAGCGGTTACACAAGTAAATGTTCTTTTCCTCTTGCAAAGCTCCCCTCGCGCTGAGCGAGCAAGGCTGGGATGGGGGATGCGCTCTGCCCCTCGCCCGTGCCAAGTCTGCTGTCCAAGAGGGCCAGCCCTGAAGGCTGCTGTCACTTCTTTCCCTTCAGCTCGATCTCAGTTTTCTATTTTTATACCATGCACCAGGTACCAGCTCCTTTTAATTTTAAATATTAAAAAAAAAAAAAAAAGAAAGAAAAAGAAAAACCTTCACATCTTGTATTTTCAGAGATGCTGAGAATGTGTGGACTGGGCACTTCTGAAAACACGAACTAATATTTATTTCAGGTATCTAATAGGTCTTTACCTAAGCCCTTTCATTTTCTCAGAGAGTCACTGCTTACAGTGGTCCATGATGTGGCCTTATGGTTTTAAGGGTAGCTTCATGAATGTTTCCATACAATAATATGAGAACAGGTGCTGTATTTTTAGCACCTACCTTTGCCCTAAAAGTTAACTTGCCCTTCGAGCCTTCCAAGGAACTGCTGCAGGAGAAAACAGCTACTGCTCTACTAGCAGTTCTGTAAGCAGAGCCTGTATCTGAGCAACTTATGTCCAGCCCACCGTGTCTGATGCTTGATGGTCAAGAAATTTGCAGGGCAATCAAAGCTGCTAGCAGTTTTGAACAGTGAACAGCCCGGGCCGAAGCTCCCCCCCTAAAACCAAACCCCTAAAACAGGACAAAAACTTTGAAACTTCTAGAAAATTAATTTTGATATTTAAAAAAAAAATCAAACCACATTTCGTATTTATTTTAACGTTGACTTATGCCTATCAGAATGTAAGGAAAGGTAATTCAGAAAAAAAAAGCCTTTATCTCTGGCCTGAGGAAAGTATTTGAGGGTTTAATCTTTTGCAAAAATTTTGGCTGCCAGGTAAAAAAAAAACATCTGTTATTCATGCAGCTCTATTCAGGATCTCTCAGCCTACATGTCCCATATGGCACGGTTTAGGCTTTGAGGATCAGCAAATATGAAATATTTGATGCAATTTTGTGATGAAGGGAGGAGAGAAAGAATGAGCAAATGTTTATAATTCAGGTTCAGTTTAACCCATGTGAAAAAAGAGAAGCCTTTGAAAGCCACTGTGAGGGCAGCATTTATTGTGTTCAGCTCAGATATATCTCCTGGCAAGCTGGAACTGAGTGAGAGGCATTAAGAACAGCGTTCACAAGCTCTATAAAGTCCTTGTACAGTTCCTTTCAGCTGGTAGTTACGAGCCTTGCTCTTCATGGTGTGGAAGCCCTGCCAAGAACTGTATCCCTGTAAACAGGACTTCTGATTTGATCACTTTGGAAATAATAAAACAGCAGTACCACTCAGAGCACCTGGGTAAAAGACAGGCAGAGTTATGAATAACAGGTATAAAGCAGTAATAATTTGCAAATTGCCTATTATTTGCTGAGACTGGTGCAAAAATAGAGATGCTGCCTGTTCTGACAAGTGTATGGACCTTGATTTTTTAACTAGCCACATGCAGCCAGACCGCTGTGGCTGAAGGGCAAACCCCTGCTTTCATGTGCACTTTTCACCAGCAGACCTACGCGTTAAAAGCTGCTGCCTGCACAGCAGAGCCACCCGGTAGGAAGGATGAAAGGGAAACCAGGATTTTGGAAACAGTCTTTCTTTTCCCAGCTTTAGCTCACAGGCTGTGGGCAAGCCAAAGGCTCATGTTCCCCATCCCTGAAAGTCTGATGACAACACTCTGCTGCCCTGCAAGGATGGTGAAGATCTGTACATTTAAGACTGTGAGACTCTCTGGCACTAAAAAGGGAGAAGTGTCCTAGATGGATACAGAGTAGACAGGCTGCCCTGGAAAGCCCCAAGTGAGGAATATGGTTCAGTATTTGCAAATTATAGTTGACACTTTTTTTTAGGACTTAGTATTTTCTGGCAGTGATAACACTTTCAAAGAAACAGACTCACAGTCTCTAGCAAATCATGCACTACAGCAGATGTCATGTTTCTGGTGCTTCGGTCCATTACATATATTTTTGGAGCTCTAAAAACTCCTAAATCCTCCAAATCTAGATTGAACACCCTATCTGGGCTGTAACATAAAAACACATAGCTGAAACCCTGGTTATGACTGTCAATACTAACTAGAGAACACTAATGTGCTTAGATTTAAGCCCACTTAATTTGCAGAAAGCTATTCAGGTGCCGTCAATCAAACTGGGAATGTGAAGAATATTTAAGCTGTTGATTAAGTACTTAACATTACAGGTTAATGCAAAATTGTCTGTCCTACTTTTCCTGTGGTTATACGATGACCTGTATAAATACGGGAGTTCTGGCACATTCCTTCCACTGCAACCAGATCCACCTCACCCCAGTAAGCTATGGCTAGAGGAGGTGCAAATATACATTCCCATGTCAGGCTGCCCACGGGCAACTCCCTTGTGCTGCTCATTGGCTTTCACTGGTGAGCTGTAGACATACACTAGTCGTGCACGTGAGACCCAAATAAGACAGGACGAAGAAGCAAAAAGTCCACGCAGCTGTTCCTCTTTCCAGACCCGTAGTGAGGTCTCCTTGCATAAGAAAGGAGAAGGACAGTGTCTGCGAAGGCACAGATGGGAATAGGTACACTTCTCCAAGAGCCTGGCTTTTATTGGAGTTCCAAAGTGCTATGAGTGAAGGTGAAACTGGCAACGCTAGATCCCTCTCGGCCCAAACCAGCTTCTGCCTGAGAAAATCCTGACCTTGTCATCATTTTGCACATGAAAGCGGGACAGTGAAACTCTCTCCCTTCTAGAGGCTGGGGATTTGTGTGCAGAACAGCGGGTCAACATCACAGAGCTGAACAGAGCATCTGCACTGCCAGCACCAGGGCTTTCATAGTGAGGCTTTGATGTCATTTTTCTTGAAGTCATAGACTCTGCAACAAGGGTTCACAGGATGTTTTTCACCATAAACCAAACAAAAATGCGCACAAAAAACTCCCCACCAAGTTTCTAACCCTTCTTAAAGAGAAATACCAGAAAACGTGGCCAGATGCAATGAAACAGACCTAAATTTTGGAAGGTTTTCCATCCTTGTTGTGGTCTATTGTAAGATCTTGTCATTTTAGGCAGATGGACAGACTGAATGTTGAGGCCACCAGCACTGCTTTGTTGAGCACCATGCAGGCCAGGGTAACTCTGTACTTCTGGACTTATGGAACTGGCCCAGACAACAAAGTAGAACTAAAATTAATCCCATTCTATAAACAATGCTTGATCCTTGGTACTCCAGGAGACCAAATCTGTCCCACCAGCCACTGTGTTGGCAGCGTTGTGCTACAAAGCTCCTATGCAGATATGTTTCTTTCTTGTGAACCTCATTTAGGGAAGGGGAAGCTGAAGACCTTAGCTGTCCTCTGTCCTCACAGGTGTCACTTCATGTATTTGAGGGCAGGAGCAGTTCACATTTACCTCCCCCTGATGTTGCTTCAAGAGCTGAAAAAAATCCAGTGTGGGGGTTGAAACCCATTGTCTGGTTGAAGCAGAGATTACCCAGTGGCAATGTCTTCCACCTCCACATACAGTTGCAGATCCCACCTCATCTCTTTCAGCTACTGACATGCCATCCCCATAGCTGCTGCAATTACTCAATCTTCTGTGTGACACTAGGGAAGAGTATCATTGATTTCTTGCTTGTTTTAATACAGTTTAGCAGCTATAAGAGAGGGAGAACAAATGCTGCATCATCAGCTGGTTCCCACAGATAAACACTAAGTGGTCCTCTAACCATAACTGGGAAAGCAGTTGATAAAGATGACATGTGCTGACAGATGTGTGGACTCAATGTGATGGAGGAGCTCCTAGTACCATTCAAGGACTAGGATTTTGGGGGTTAGCTACACAAACCTACGTATTTATTGGGTCAGCTTCTCTGCAGTTAAGGAAATCATAATACCACCTGCCTATTTGACTACTGGACTGGAAGGATGCAGGGAGTCATTAAAATAATATACCTTTATGACATGATGCACGTGTTTATCCATGGCCTCAGACTCTTGTAACAATGACACATGGAGTACGTGCCTTTGGGTTGGTTTAGTCCTAAATGTGCACGTGAACCAAACCACTATGTTGTTTATCTCCCCATTAAAGAAAAACACTCATGACTTATTTCTAAGTGTTTATTCCAGTATGTGTTCACTTCCCTGGGAGCTGTTTTTTCAACTGTATTCCCAGGGTAGTCAGGATGTTGGTAAATATTCATTGGCAAAAACATCCCCACATGACTGGAATTCACTCCCAGCAGGCATTAAATTGGAACAGAGGAACAAAGGATATGCCAGACTTGATCAGACCACTGGTCTGTCAAGCCTGGTACCCTGCCTCTGGCAGTGGTCCATTCTTTACGCTGCAGACAAAAGCAAAAAACCAGAAATAATAATAATGCACCTGTCTGAAAATGCATCCCAGATACTTCACTCAGACTTACTACACCACCTTAAGTAGCTGGGATTGGGGCTACAAAGAATAAAATAACTTTACACAGTGTTGCAGGGAACGACTGCATTCACTTAATTTCTGCTGCACTTTATTGATCATCTAATTAGGAGAGACCATACTTTAATATTTATGTAGCTTCTGAGTTTCCCTGACACTGTTGAAAATGAGCTGTGGCTTCTCAAGCATAATTCTGGTGAGTCGATGGGTGTCTCAGAAATCAATCACATTTGACTCTGGCAGCTTGACACACAAAAACTGCCTTTCACTTACAACTTTCAGATTATGTTTTTGTTATCATAGTTTTTTCTGTAATAAGGCTTGTCTATGCCAGCCTACTGAGGACCCACTGTGGTGACCCATGTACAAGCCGATCTCAGATCCAATGCTTCCCTCAAAGACTTTTTAGCCCAGAAGAGAAATCGTGGCAAGGGAATGAAACTGGTAAGCCAGTAGCAACAGATGGAAGGTGGGGTAGTATATTTATCAGGAGAAAATTGAACAGGTTTCTCCCACACTGGTACGTTGACAAATCGGATCTGCTCATTGAGTATGTGATTTTATTGGCAGTATCAGCAGACAAGTTGAGGATTCACTGACAGAAACGGAGTGATGCTCTCAGCCCAGATGTATTGTCCTCTGAAGCAGGTCTGGGCCATGTTGATGAAGAAGGTGCTCAGCACCCAGGCTCTTGGGTGGCAAATTAAGTCTCGTAGAGAACCTTAAAGGCCTCCAATGTTGTGTTCTTCATGGGTAACACATGGCTAATCCAAGTATGCTCTAACTTTGTGTGCAGATCAAGTCTCTTCAGGTCTGTGAGCAACCAGAGCAACTATGTTTCCAGGTAAGGAAAGAGGGTCTTTAAACATACTTCAGAGTTTGAATGCCCATGCCTCAGGCCAGTTTCAAGTGCTTGAGCTGCGAAACCTTTGATCGCCACTCCGCTGTATTGCACAAGGGATATATGTTGTTAAGTCCTTGCTTTTGACTCTAATTGTAACTACCTATGTTGTGGGCCAGTGCTGTGTGAAAGCAGTGCATGTGACAAGTGATGCTCACCAAAGATGGGTGCAGTGGGTGCCACTGGCAATAAATGATTGACTGTCACGGTAAAAGGAACCAGTGCTTTGACCTTAAAAGCTGTTCGGGACACATCCAGTCTGTATGGAAGACTCAGTCAAGAATGGAGATCTGTGGTTTTGGTCTGTTAACTTGTATTTGACAGCTTGGGTTTTGGCAGCCTGAAAGGATTAAAAAAAAGATAAATAAAATGCTGCCTAGACGGGGTTACCCTTGCACTAACACAGATAGCAAGAGATGGAAAGGAGGCTGAAATGCCAGGCACGGTGATAGCGGTGGATCCAAAGCTCTGCAAACACCCCAGTGTTCACTTTTCCTCAGCTGGTAGCCATTTCTTTGAGGATTTGAACTGCCTGGCTCCCGTGTAAGGGTTTGCAAAGTGCCTGTGTGGAAAATATTTCCATCTGTGTTTCTGCATGCAGCTGTCAGGGGAGAGGAGCATGACCTGGGAGTCCAGCAATGCTCTGCAAACCCCCCTGTCCCTTGGGCATGCCCTGGGCTGAGCGGCTTCGCTGCCCCTCCCGCTGCTTTTAGAACTGGTAGAGCTCTTCCCCTGCCTCTAGGGAGCATTTTCTTGCTGAAGGTAATTAAAAAGAGAAGCTCACATATCTGACCGCCACAGGGTATAAAACTGGATGAGAAGAAAAGATGTTGAGCATCCAATGAGATACATGAATGCTCCCATGCTCTTATTTCCCAGTGAAGTTTGTTTTCTTTTGTTTTTTCATTACTTTAAGAAAAGAATTAAGATTTTTGCCCGATTGAGCCTGTAACAGGACAGCAGATTTAGAGGAAGGGAGTTGTCAGTTTTTGCTGCTAGAAGGCTAAACGCCCAGAGAGATAGATGCACACAATACTTACAGCAAGACATTCATTAACACTGTTAGGACTGTGTCAGACCAAAATACCCTTCATCAGACTGAAGCATCTAATGGTGACGTGCTGATGATAATTAGATGCTAATGACAAAAGATTTTACAGGCATTCTCCTTCCCCCAGCAGTAAAACCCAAGAAGCTGAGACCACTGTGTTGGGTGTGGAAATGCACCTATCCTGGTAAAGAGGTACTGCTGTTCTCTGAATGTCATTCTGAAATCTGTTGATTTTGCGGAAGAGGCAACTGCTGCTGTCCAGTAGCAGTGTTGTCTTCTGCTGGTGTGATGAAGGCATCAGCCAGCTGGAAGGCCAGGATCTGCAGGCTGTGCTGCTCCAGAAACTCACCCCGTATCTGAGCAGCAGTACTAGCTGAACCTTCCAGACCTCTGAGAGGCTGTGACCATTCCATCTCAGGGTCATTTAGCAACAGTGCCTGACAGAGAGGGCATTTCTTATGAGCTAGCACGTTGCTGCAGATGTTTTGAGGCTGAAAAATAATCCAGTCAGTAAAAAGGCAACCTGGTTGGTCATTAAAAGTAAACCATTTGTTCCAAGTTGTGACTGGTAAAAGTCACGATTGCATTGCCAGCGATCTGTGATGTTTATAACGAAGTAAGGAATAGAAAAGCACCATAAAAGCTCAATTCTAGTCTCCAGCAAGGACAGAAACACTGAACATTTGGAATTGTTTTTGATTACTCCTCTAGAACAGCATGCACAGCCCTTATGGAGTGTCCAAGCTGCCATGTGGCTTGTTCAGGGGAGTCGTGAGTGTCTGAGCAGACATATGGTGAGGTGAAGAACCAGCCGGTGCAGGCTGATGCAGACACTGCCAACTCACTTTCTGCTGCTGCTGGGCAATTAGGCACATCAGGAACTCAGGGATTTTTTTCTTTCTTCTTTTTTTTTTTTTTTTTTTTTTTTTTCCTTTTCCCTTCTCCTCTCCTCTCTCCACGTTTGTAAGAGAAAAGACATAAAATATCTGCAGAGTTCACACACACTTTCCCTGCCATTGTGTTCATCTGCAGCCTCTCCTGGCAGTCATCAAAAAAAAAGGAGACAAAAATGAGGCTGTTTGAGCTGAATGTATCTCTGTGCAGCGGGACCATGCAATGCCCTCCGCAGAATTCAAGCCCTGCCTTGGGACTGCGTGTGGCTCATGGGTGAAGCGGCCGCACAAAGAGGGCTGTTGTGTTGAACAAGTTTCCTTCGGCACAATAAAAGTCTCTGCCATAAGAATAAAGCTCCTTTGTGTAGGGAGCAGAGCATTTCCCGCATGCAGTGGTGGAAAGAACACACCCCTAGATACTGGGCAGCATCGGGCGTTCACAGAATCGCAGAATCACAGAGTGTTAGGGGTTGGAAGGGACCTCAAAAGATCATCTAGTCCAACCCTCCTGCTGGAACAGGTCACACAGGAACAGATCCAGGTGGGTTTTGAAAGTCTCCAGAGCAGGAGACTCCACACCCTCCCTGGGCAGCCTGGTCCAGACTCTGTCACCCTCACCGTGAAAAAGTTTCTCCTTATGTTTCCATGGAACCTACTGTGTTCCAGCTTGCACCCGTTGCCCCTTTTCCTATCTTTGGACATCACTGAGAAGAGCCTGGCTCCATCCTCCCGACACTTGACCTTTCCATATTTATAAACATTAATGAGGTCACCCCCTCAGTCTCCTCCAAACTAAAAAGCCCCAGCTCCCTCAGCCTTTCCTCATAAGGGAGATGTTCCACTCCCTTCATCATCTTCGTGATTTTGCACTGGACTCTTTCGAGCAGTTCCCTGTCCTTCTTGAACTGACGGGCCCAGAACCGGACACAATATTCCAGATGCAGCCTCACCAGGGGAGAGTAGAGGGGGAGGAGAACCTCTCTCAACTTACTAACCACACCCTTGCTAATACACCCTAGGATTCATAGAATCACAGAATTGAATCATAGAATGGTAGGGGTTGGAAGGGACCTCTGGAGATCATTGAGTCCAACCCCCCTGCCAGAGCAGGGTCACC
>WTSP01003858.1:86792-99749 GCA_025331215.1 Actenoides lindsayi | reverse complement strand
AGGGCAGTGGTGGAGTCCCCGTGATCCCTGGAGGGGTTTCCAAGCTCCCCGTGGAGCTGTGGTGCTGAGGGCCATGGGTTAGTGAGGCCCTGCCAGTGCTGGGTGAACTTGATGATCTTAAAAGATCTCTTCAAACCAAAACGATTCTATGACTTTATGATGCTTCTTTGGTCTATCAAGCTAATATGTTCACTAAGTCAAAAGAAAGTTTTATTAAAAAATAAAAGAAGAAGACGAAGAAGAAGAAAGAAAAAAAAAAAAAAAGACTGAGCTTGCAACAACTCACAGAATCCCAGAATGTTCAGGGTTGGAAAGGACCTCGAAAGACCATCTAGTCCAACCCCCCTGCCAGAGCAGGACCAGCTAGAACAAGTGATGCCAGAGCTGGCAGGAAGGATCAGCGGGTTACCAGTGAGGGAAGGTGGAAAGCAGAGGGTAGAACTTCCCTGTCAGCCTCAGCCACCAAGCAGACAAGGCAGTGGAGTCCAACTGCATCTGCTTGGACTCCTGTTCTGCTGAAGGATGGAAATGTCTGGGGAAAAAAAATCTCCTCCTCTTCAGGTTGTGATTTTCTGAGTTTAGGTCATTTACTTATCACACAATGAACTAAAGGGGAAAAAACCAAACGAGCGTTTGTTGAATCCTGTAAAGTGAGACAGAAGCAGCAGCTTTTAAGGCTCCGTTATGCTGCTTCCAAGAGCAAGGTAGTAGCTCTTTTAAGACGTTAATAATGTTGAGATGGATCTGAGTTTTACACTTCAAACCCTGAGGTGAGTAATTAAAACCATCTGAACTGCAGAGCTGTTGCTGAAGCCAATAAAAATAGTTCCTAATTACTTTTTGCTTCCCCTTTTTGCCAGTATCAAATACCATCATTGGTAAAGTTCAGAAACAGGCCACTTTTCAACACTTGGAGAAAAAAAACCCCACCTCCCTGAAGTAGCCAGATGGGTACTGGAACAGTCAGCAGCAGCAGGAATATTCTCAGATGTAAGTCATGAGCTTTGGGACAGCAGGTCTCAGACCAGGTTTCGGATGCTGTGAGATACCTGAATGATTTGATTTTCCTTCCGTGATTGTGTTTCCCAACAGCACCCACTCCCAAGAATCTTTCAGGCTGTTTCAGGCGGATTCCATCTCACCCAAAAGCTACTGAGGAATCCTGCATTTCTTTTTTGGAGCCTGTCTCAGTCCACGGCAGATCCTTTTTTAGAAAGGATTTAATATGCTCTCAGCTTTTTGTTCAATTTCCAGCCCTCTAACAATGGATTACAATACAAACCCAGGCTACAGCTGCTTACCCTTCTAAATTCTGACACCTCCTTCCTCCACTTGGGACGAGAGTCTCTTTTTTTCTTTTTGTCTTTGCCTTTTTGTAGACTGAAATCCAATACTTTTGTCTGCATCTGCTGCCTAAAAGCCATTCCTCCCCAGCCACAGCCCAGTCCCCTCGTGTCTCATTAAGCATATTTAGATTTGGCTCTCAAAATCCAAACCAGAGCATTTCGTGCCAAGCAACAGTGCACTGATGAAAGAAGCACTCTGCTCGTGGCCTCTAAGGACACATGGTATCACCCTCTTATTTGGGGGGACTCAAACAGGACCTTATCTTAAAAAAAAAAAAGTGATTTCTTAAAAAAATAGTACTTTTCTATAGTAGGCAACAATTAAATTTAATTAAAAGTCATACAAAAAAAAAGTAACATTTTCTCTGTGGATTAATTCAGTGGGTGTGTATTTTTCACAGAATCATAGAATCATTAAGGTCGGAAACGACCTTCAAGATCATCAAGTCCAACCATCTACTAAACATTATCAGGACCACTAAACCATGTCCTGAAGTGCCACATCTAGACATTTTTTGAACCCCTCCAGGGATGGTGATTCCACCCCCTCCCTGGGCAGCCTGTTCCAAGGCCTCACCACTCTCAGTAAAGAAATTGTTCCTAAACATCCAACCTAAACCTCCCCTGGGGCAACTTCATCCCATTTCCTCTTGTCCTAGCACCAGTTACCTGGGAGAAGAGACCAAGACCCACCTCACTCCAACCTCCCTTCAGGTGTTAGCTGTAGAAGCTCCTCCTGAAGTCAATGAAGATGGGTTACTTCCTCAAGAAGACTCTAGCCACACAGAGAGTCCCAAGGTGCACAAGCCATCTGGTGCCATTTGCCACCAGCCTTTCCAAAGCTGCAGGATTCAACTGGGACTAGCAGGCATACTAGATCCATCACCATGGACTTAAATAAATACAATTAATCACCTATGAGGCAATTCCCTTTAGAAGTGCCCACTGAGCCTTTCCAGGTGGCAGGAATGTCAGGAATTCATGATTCTGGCACTCAAGAGTAGGAAGTAATTCCAGACTGGCTCCTACAAGTCATATTGGCTTTGGTTCAAGGCTTCTATTGATCGTTCTAGTGGTAGCATAAAATAAATGAACCAAAAAAAAAACACAAACCCAAACCAAACCAAACCAAAAAAAAAAAAAGAAAACAAGAAGGCAGCAAACATTCAGGAACCCAGCTCTGAATCACTCAGGGATTTAACATGAACAGATAGTATCTTGCATCATAGTACAAGCCAACAAGTCGAACAAGCTGTAGGCCAGAGGTGCAGCCTGCTCATCACAAGAAGCTCTCTTCCATCACCTGGCCCTGCCATCTGAACTAACTGCATACTGAATGCAGCTCCTACGTGGAGCTCCAAGAAAAAATGAGCAGCATTAGACTAATCTAAAGATAATGAAGAAAGTCAGGTCTGTCCTCAGAGGGAATTGTCGCATTTACCTTTGCAAGAGCAGATGGGCAAAGCAGTCTTTTGGATGCTTCTGTAGGAGTTTACGGCCAACAGCTCAAGGTCTACTAGACCTTGAGCTCGCAAATCGTGGCTTGCAAAGCATGGACAGCTATCTTCACTTCCAGCTGAAACAATGAAACAATGCTCTGGTTCCTCCCGAAAACTTGCCAGTAGTGTCAGTTTTAGCCAGACCACATCTCAAGGAACGTCACCACCAGAAGACATCGCGTCAGCGTCTCCAGTGATCACAAAAGCACAGTGGAGACCTCTCCACCATAATGTGGACAGCATCAGAAGGGACTGAAAGTCTTTTTTCCATGCTTTGGAGAATATCTCTAATCTGACAGCGTTAACACCACTTCAACTTCAAAGGCAGAATAAAAACAAAGAAAAATTAAGAACATTCAGGTTGCTCAGAGAAAACCAACAATCTAACAATTAGCAGATACAATCTATCGTGTAAAAAATGTGAGATCCTTATAAACCAGAGACTTTAAATGAATATGGTCTCAAGAAAATCTGGCAAAGGAGCACCAGCTAGCTCCGTGATGGCTGCTCCTTACAAGCCAACGGACATAGCAAGACCATTATAGAGCAGTAGCCTGAAGTACCCTCCTTCCTTTCAGAGTCACAAGCCAGGAGAAGGCTCAGTTTAGCCCTTTGGAACATTCTTCTCCACCCACAGAAGCTGCAAGTTTTATCTGAGAAATTCTGCCTGTGGTACAAGCAGCAAATTCCTCGGCTGGAAACAAAGGAGCGTTGCTGTCATCCAGCAGTCGTGGGCCGAGGAACTTCCTGCCCCCAGCCAACAGAAGAACTCCCCTGGTAGCGCTGCAATCAGCATTTACCAGCCTACTTCCCATTCTCTATTCCGTGGCCAAACTTGCCTCCAGCCAGGAGGAAAATGAGGCAGCCTTCTGCCTGCATTTCCCCTTCACCATCTTTACACAGCAGATAAGAACTCGGAAAGAATAAATAATCACACAAGGTCAAATGGAGAAGCTGTCCGACCTCTTTTTCTTTTAAATCCTTATTCTGATTTCACCTGTTTCTGTTGCCCCCATTCACCATCCTCTCTGAAGAAACTGTAGTATGAAGACATGCTCGATCACACAGAATCACCCTTAAAAACCTCTGGTGCCTCTTATCCAGCTTGGGGTTTTTTTTCTGTAAGACAAGAGCTGGAAGCATTAACAGCTTTCTCTGGAGAGCTCAAGAATCTCCTGTTCTAAAAAAATCTGTAACCTCCAACACATGCACCCATAGAACTCTGAAGGGAACGAGTCAAACCTTGCTACTTGAAGTCATGAAAATACTGCAATATGCTATTTTCAGCTGGCTATGCCCGTACAAGCAGCAGAAAAAAACCTCTTCCTTCCTTCTCTGACCCAGACAGACCTCTAATTGTAATAGGTATTTGAGTCTGCGTTAGACTTCCTGAGCTGGGTCTCCCAGCTGTGCCTCACTGATGTGAATAACAGTAACTTGGAGAGTATTTCAGTCATTTTTCCTTTAAATGGCTTTCCTTTTGAACTGCAAAATAGAAAGAAGTAAAGAAAAAAAAAATGCTGTTAGGTGTCATTTGGAGTCAATCAGACTCTACACGAGCTTATCAGACTCAACAGAGCCAATCTCAGAAGACAGTCCCAGCTCTACTTGTATTCCTGCTTGAAATGTATTTCCTCTGTCGATGCAGAGAGGATGTTGGGCAACAGATTATCAGCAGTAAAAGGCAGAAGGCTTAAAAATCTTGTAAGTCTAAAGTTGTGCTTTACCCCCAGTGGTGCAAACATAACTCAGGAGTTGTGATATGGCACTAGAGAGATCCAGATTCAAGGGAATCCATGGCTGCAGTCTTTGAAGTCTTCTTGGCGAATCAGGAACACCACAAAGAATTTCCAAACTTCCTCAGTTACTTCAGGTTTTTCAGTGGTCACAGAAGTAACAACTCTTCAGCCCCCGGCAGGGGTTCCAGAGAACTGGATAGAATTCCATCATTTCAATTTAAAACCCAATTCTCCTCTGTATATAGAGGTGCTTCGTTTCAGAAAGAGAATTCTTTCAAAAAGCTCAGAGGCAGTGAACCTAGAGCTACGTGTCTAAGGCAGGACTAAATCTTGCAATCACTTTTCAGGCATTTTTTGAAACGTTGATATTGTTTGAAATATTCAGATGATTTCCTTACACCTCCGAATAAATAATCCCACGCCTCTGTGGATATTATTTGTACACTCAGGAAAAAAATCCAGCAATGAATCTAAATTCTTCTCTCCATCACCCAGCAGATAGGAGAAAAAGGCTGTGAAATGAAATAGATCTTCATTCTGAGGAACAGCACTGCTTTGTGTTGCCACCACACAGTGTTTTATAGGCTGCTACTAAGTGAAATTTTACTCTCTGGGGTGGGAGTTTGATTAGACTTGTAAGAAAGTTACTTAGATTTTCACTTTCGAGACATTCAGAACAACAACAAGAAGCAAAAGAGCTTCTTAGAGCAAGGGGTCAATGTGAGAAGTGACCACAGTAAAAGTCACCACTTGGGCAGCTCGATTAAAAATAGGAACCTCAATATGATCAATTAAAATCAATCAAAATAGGTCTCAATATTATCAAGAAATGAGCAAAAGGGGCAGGGAAAGTCTCTCCTCCTGCTCGTGCTGCTCAAAAAAAGATGAGGAGTATTGAGCTATTTAGGAAGCCATTAGGTACTGTATATGAAGATGCTGCTTTTGGACTCATTTTGAAAATGAGAAGTACAGTTTTTAAGGCCCTGAAAGATAAAAGACCAAGGAATAAATTGGTGGGCTGGAGGCAGACTCATTTATTCTTCCAAAAAATTTACAAGTGCCATTTCTCCTAAATACAGGAGGCATCAAGCAAGAGCTTTATGTTCTTTCGACCTTGCCAAAAAGGTGTGTGAACCCAAGTTCTCCTCCTGCTGCCTTTTGTACCTCAGGTGGAATAGGTCAGATTAATCTTTTTGCCCCTCAAATGACATATTTCAGAAATAACCCCCTGTACTGACTGGGTTAGGAAGGCTGGCTTCTGGTGCCAGCCTGGGCTTTGCTAATACAGCCCCAAAACTTCTCTTCTTCCAACTAATAAAATCACTTAGCAATTCACAGCGATTCTTTGCTTGGTGAGGTTCTACCAAAGGCCTTGTTGGGAAAAGACGAACGAGTGACAATATTTATATGAGGTTTTTCTCAAGGGTGAGGAGGAGTACGAGACAAGCACTGATTATTGGTTTACTGGGGGTGAAGAGGCAGCCCAAACATCATCATGGATTTTATTGACATTGCTCGGTGCTTCACGAGTCACAGGATGCCATCCCAGGTCCCGCTGCCTTTCAGATGGTGGTGTGGGCTATGGCACCTGTGAAAAAATGTCCAAGGTATGTAGCAGAGACTGGCTTAAAAAGTAAAAATAAGGCTGTCATTAAGGATATGTTACTACTGTTTTCAGTCCAGGAAGCCAGGTCATTTCGGGTTCCCATAAATAGAAAGCGGCAAGCCAGTAAAAAAGGATTCTCGTTGCACAATTTTTTCTCCTCCTGTTCTTGATGTAATGCCAATGTAACCAAAAGATTGACCTACACGAGCTCAGATTTCCTTCCTGTTTCTTCCCTCCCGTCTCCCAAGTTTCAAACTCATAACTTCGTGTTATCTGCAAAGCCTGCAATCGTTCTCTCCAACAAAGTTAAACACCCTGCCGAATGAGTCAGCAGCTGAAGCATGAGCTAACTCCATGCAAACACCATCAAAGGTTATATCAACACAGCGATGGCTTTTTAGCATGGTTTCCTAAGAAAACAAGGCTTCTGTAAATACTTTTGTTACCAGCCTGCTCATGACCCTGTTCTCCCACTCCACCATGGGAAGGATGGAAAGCTCAGTGCCGTTAAGGGGGCTCGGGAGGGAAAGCAGAGATACCCCAAAGAGGACATCAGACTCATGCGTGGGGGGCTCATGTTCCTGAATCTCATCTGGAGCTGGCTCTCACTCTGTTTGTTTCAGAGAAACTCACAAGTTTGACCTTAGCCTGAAAAGGACCGAAAGCACTCAGGCACTTGAATGGTTTCATGATGGGGCCGTGACAAAGAGGCGAGGCCACAAGGAACACCTTCTGCTCTGGTCTCGGGACTACGACCTGTGCTCACTTCCTTGGCTGTCCCAAGGCAAGAACAGGAGCTTCCCACCCAAGTCCTCAGTTCTGGAGGACTTTATCTGGCAACGTTCTTCATTCACCTCGAGCTCCACAACGTCTTGCAGCAGAGCACTTGCCGTTGAGACACTCATCCCCGAGCCGAGAGTCAGCGCGGCACGGCTGCGTTCACACGGACACCTCCTGAAGTAAGGACTGCATCTGGTAGTCCCCGTGAAGGTTCTTCACCAAGCCCGAGTTCCTGCACGAAAGCAGAGCAAGCAGCCACCTACACCGGCAAACCCCGCAGCGTGCTTAGCCTGGGAGAGCTCGTTTCACCCTGACAGCCACCAAAAAGACGACTTCTCGTTTAGTTCTGGACAAAACAGGGTTCCCTCTTGGCATCTTTCACAGCCAGTACGATCTCCCTCCCTCCCCTGCAATCACACCCAGCTCGCTAACAGCAGAAGAGCCCATCTTGCCGGCTTCTCAGCGTGGCAACGGTGCTGGCCTTTTGATTTCTTGCCGCAGAGTGGAGGAGACATTTCATTATTAACTGCTAATGGCAAGCCCTCGCTGCATGTTAATAAGCCAGCCAATGAACAGCATGTACTCGATTATTCGCGTTACAGCCAGCACAACAAGCTGAGGTGACAGACAAGGACTGGGAAAAAAAAAAAGCTAAAAGGTATCAAAAAACCATACATATGCTCTAAGTTGCTGAAAAACATGTTATAGCCAGGGAGGTATTTTTAGGCTTCCCTAAACCGACAGGTGCGTGCTAGAAAACTTTCCTCTATAAAACTGGATTTACAGCCAGTGCTTCAGGGAGAATGGATGTACCTAAGAGCCACAAAGAGCTGCACTTTCTCTGCGTTTAACTGGTGCTAACTGGTAGGACTCACTTAGAACCGTAGGACTCAGAACTGGAAAGAAGTGGACACGAGCTCCATCGAAACACCCTGCGAGTTTTAGCGGCCACAAAGTAGAAAGGGGTCTCATTTTGGGTTTGTTATTGATTTGGGTGAGCTGCCACTTAATCAAAGCTTTAACAGCATGTGACTTTCTCCTCGGAAAGCTGGCCTGCAATTGGCACATTTCGATAGCAGTTTATTGGTAACAGTATCTAACGGCTCACGACTCGAACAGGAGTTCAAGAAAACCATTACCAACAGCTTCCCGAGTCGGTACATCTGCTTTGTAAAAACAAAAACTCACCAGCTGTACAGAAAGGATTTTTTTTTTTTTCCCCTCCAGTCTCCAAACAGAGCAGATTATATCACTGAAAATGCTGGCAAGCCTTTGTCTGGCAGGCAGAATTCCTTTCCTGGTCAGATGTCTTCACCGCTGACCTGTGAAGAGAAAGCATTTGGAAGGTTTTAGTTACTACAGGTAGAATTTGTGTTGTATTATGCTGGCAGTGCTGGGTTTACGGTTGGACTCGATGGTCTTAAAAGTCTTTTCCAACCTAAATGGTTTTATGATTCTATGATTAAATCACTGTAAATAATTACTAAATTCGTAGAACCCTGAACACTCAATTATCACAGCAGGATGGCCCCCAAAACTAATCCTGGACTCCAAAAGTAGGTGTTTCACTGCCGTTTTTCTGTGCAATCCAAACTACTGAGTATCCTTTGTCACGCGGACTCTTGGACATCCTCCTTCAGACCCCAAAACACACTCAGCAACCCAGCGCCTTTTCAACGGCGTGATGATAACCTCGTCTGCTCTCTAGTTACGTCTTTCTAACTCTTTTAAAGCCTAAAGAACAAATTCCTGTAAAGCGAGAGTTACCGGAGTTACTACAAGGAGTATTTGGAACACCACCGTACCAGGCGACCCCCCATGCAACAAAATGCTTCTGTTGACGCAGTTCCACCAATGCAAGCAAGAGTTATTTATTTAACCACCGCCAAGGAGCCTCTCCCCTTCCACATGAATTCATGACCTTTCCACTCTAACCGGTGCTCCTCTACAGGTGGAAGTTGTGAATGGGACGAGAGAACACCAAATTGCTTTCCCTCTCCTGGCGATTCTGTGGAAACACCCGGGCAGACCTTGAAAGGGCAGTTTGTTAGATCTCCTGCCACCCACCACGCAAAAAAAAAAGGTGATTGCTGATGGTTTTGTGCTTCTGAGAGCATCCCCAAGGGACACTTTGACTGAGATGTCTTCCTTGGGTCAGCACATTCTTAGTTTACTAAGAAATTACTCTCTTAGTAATTTCATTTAAGTCACTTAGATTTTTAGGGCCTCAGAAGTTATTCAAAGTCAGTGAACAGTGGTATTTGAGCAGGATATGAGTAATTTTTTTTATACTTTGGACAATGTAATTTGATTTCATATTAAAACCATCTCGTTTTAATGGCTTACTGTTAACGACGCCTCAAACTAGGGAAGTTGAGTCATGGAAAAGCTGAACGTCTTGCCCAGATAAAGTCAGAAAATTAGATCCCCAGCTCAGATCACTAGATTGGCCTGCCCTCCCACTGCTTCTCTAGGAAGATCCCCTCACTATTAGTGACTGTCATTCATTTCCACATGCCTGTGCTACACGAATGCCAACGGTGAAGAAAGAAACTGCAAGTTCTGTAAGAAACACTTGGGGATGTTCTCGACGGAAGATGCAGCTCTTGTCTGACCTTGTTATCCCTGAACTAGAATGACAGTAGGGTTTAGCCATGAAAATAAAATAAAGATAAGATAATGAAGATAAAATAAGGTTAAAGAAAATAAGATGAAATAAAATAAAAAAAATACAATAAATAAAATAAAATGATAACATAAGATAAAATAAAATAAATAAAATACTAAAATATGATAAAACACAATACAATAAAATAAAAGAAGGTAAAATAAAATAAAATAATCAGATAAAACAAAATAGATTTATAATTTAAAGTTATTCTAGCAAAAGCATAAATCCTTTCTGCCCTTTTCGGAACCGATTCCTTATTTTCCCTGAGCAACTGAGCAATACATATAAATTGTGCAATTCTAAGCAATGGAAAGAAAATGGGACTTTGGGTTTCGTAGGATAGAGGGGTTCCCATAAAAGCAAATCACTAAGATTCTACAGACATGGAATGAAGGGGGTGCAGATTTGTTTGAACACTAAAAAGGGCAATAAAAAACAAAAAAAAAAAGGGGAAAAAAAGGGGGAAAAAAATGAATATCCAACCAGCTCTCAAATCTCTGGGGCAGAAATAGAGAAGGCAGGTAGAGCAGGAACCGCAGGAGAGAATCTACAAAGAACTCAAAATGTTCGACTTGAAATTCTAAAGGACAACACACGGCAAATGACTGAGGAATCCCGGAAACCCACGAAGTCTTCTGCCTGCACGAATCCTCCCGGAAAGACACGGCAGCCTTCTTAAACGTTAGGAGACAGCTCTCAATCTGGTGTCAGAGGTCAGCCTCTGAGGAGGAGGAATTCACCGAGGAAGAGGGTGATGTCAGCTCCAAACAGGAGATGGAAAGGATCCAGGGAAGTTGTTAGCTCTGCAACCGTTCCGGAACAAATATTTAACTTGGGAATTAGCGAGGAGATCAACTCGGAACTGGCAAGGGATCTCTGCAGGGAAGCAAAGCAGGAGTTATAGAAGAAATGCAGGTCAGAGTCTGCAAGGGACAGGTCCTGTTCTGCTCGTTCCTCCAGCTGTTCCGGCCAGACCGAAGCGTTTGCATCGGTCAGGCGTCCGTGTTTCACATCAGCCTGACCCAGACTGGAAGCATCCGCGCTGCCTTGCTGCTGGCTGGGATGCCTTGAGAATGGACAACTCCTGCCTGCTGGGGAAAAAATGACTTCAAGGAAATCACGGTTGCTCGGCATAGAAAAGGAACCCTTTTCTGAACCTGCCCTGGTCTGATCTCCTTCTCACATCAGTCCAAAGCTGGAACAACCGGTTTTATACGTCCACTAACTTCTACCTTCTGCTCTTGGAACATATCCTGCCCACAGAGCAAGGCTGAAGAGCCCTCCCGTGAGCACACAACGGCTGGTACACAAGTTCATAAAGCCACAGCTCAAGCTGCTCTCAGACAATGGACCCTTCAGCTACCTGAGCCCTTCTCTCTCACGCAGCATCTTCAGAGCCGTCTCACTCCATTTATTTTTTTCCTTTCTAGAATTTCTGCATCAACGACGATCCATCCCTTTTTTGCTTCAAACATCTAGGTGTTTATTAAATACCTCTCCCTTCTCTGCAGCTCAGAGTGAAATATCCACCCCCCATCAGCAGCAGGGAGAGCAGCTTCAGGCTCTGCCCACCTGCAGGTCTGGGCTGTTTCAAGCCAAGTGTCCACGGCTGGCCCACGCTGCAGAGCAGGAACTGTCTGTTGGAGAGGAGAAGTACACGCAGTGTAATTCAAAGGATGGTGAGAGAGAGGCTTGAGCTTTGCTTTAAGAAGCCGATGGACAGAGCAGGAAGGGAAGGTGCTGGTGGGGGAAGTGCAGAGCTGCTGCTGCCAGCACAGCCACTCGCAGGGTGCCAGCGATCCTCTGCCTTTCCCCACATCTGGAATTCCCTGCCGTTCACTTCCCCTTTCCTTTTCTCCATTCAGCACATCATCCTTTGTTCTCCTGCCCATTCCTTTCATCTTTTTTTTTTTCCTAAGTGGGTTACTTCTTGACCCGATTTTGCCTGCGGAGCCACAAGTTCCTGATATCCCAGATGACACTTTCAGACAATTCCCCGTTTCCACCAGAATTCCCCGGGCTAAGTTACATCCCCAAAGGCATTCCGTGACCACGTGCACCCCTGTCACTGGGGAGAATTCTTCTTCTTGACGTGGTGCATCACCCATGTGCAAGCACCCGGGTGCAGGTGCCCACACATCTGTGTGTGTAAAGCAGAGACAAACAGCTGGAGCCCTGTCCTGTTCGTAGGAGGAGAGCGCAACCAGACTTCAGATTCAGGATGCAGAAGGAAATACTCTGTTTTAGAAGGACAAAGAAGCATTCTTCAGAATCAGGTTTGTCTACGTGGTAACACAAGCTGAGAAAAAGCATTGGTATTTTTAGATGACTGGCCTTCGAGAGTTCACGATCTGCACGCAACAATTTTTTACCCAGAGTTATTAAAAACAACAAACAAAAAAGCAGCATATTCATGCAGGACTCCAAGGAGACTGGCCCAGAATTCACTCACCAGTGAACACCAATCCAAAATCTGCAGGAGATAAGAGGACCTGGTAACAAGTTCTATTATGCTCAAGAGAAAACCGCATCTAAAACTCATGTCTTAGCAATTTAAGTGAAAGTGTTGCCCTTCTGCACGGCTGAAAGCTTCACACTGTGCTGAGAATAAACTTGCAGACAGCAATGACAGCTGTGGGAATGATGCCACGTATTAAAACGTTTCAACTTTCCTCACAGATGACAACAGGAGTAGTCACCCAACAGAGCATCGCTCTGCTCAGGTACAGGTCAGCTGAGACAAGGAGCAACACTTGGGGGAAGACTATAACTTGAGAAGAAAGCTACAGCCAAAAGAAGTTTTTTAAAGGAAGAATGCTTAAAAACATAGATTGAAACGAAGGAAGTATTCGATTCCGTATCAAGCTAATTCGTTTGATCCGTACTGAAAGCAAAACATCTCTAGGCATCATGAAAAAAAAAAAGCAAAAGTAGGTAAATAAATGTACATTAGGCATCTCCTGCCACCAGCATCACTAAAAAGCAAATATCTACACTGAGCCGTGGCCGTTTGCACCACAAAAACCTGTTAGCACAGAGCATCCATAGCTATCTTCTCATTAAATCACTTCAAATCATGTGAAAGACCCTGCATTGTGACAGCCCCTGGGATTCCTTCCCACCATCAAATCTGGGAACTGGGGGGTTTCCATAAGATTAGAGACAGACGAAGGGAACAAGTCATGGTTTGGAATTCCCGATTTCACAGAATCATAGAACAATGGCAGGGGTTGGAAAGAACCTCTGGAGACCATCGAGTCCAACCCCCCTGCCAGAGCAGGAGCACCCAGGGCAGCCCACACAGCAACAGAGCCAG
>WTSP01003858.1:73680-84501 GCA_025331215.1 Actenoides lindsayi | reverse complement strand
GGGCTGCCCTGGGTGCTCCTGCTCTGGCAGGGGGGTTGGACTCGATGATCTCCAGAGGTCCCTTCCAACCCCTCCCACTCTATGGTTCTGTGATTCTATGAAGCCAGGAATCTGGAGGGTTTTATGCTGGTGTGTTTGTACCGTAAATGAAAAGTCACAAGACTTACAAAGCCCTAACTTCAAATATTCCTCCCCCCAGTTGCTCTTTGCTGATAAGTCCTTCAAGGAGAGCAGGGCTGAGGCTTAGCACGTGTCTCTAGCCCTGCTGGAAACTTCCCCTCAGAGTATTTTCACTACATCCCAAGAAAGAAAAGGAGAATTCTTCTGGCCGTTCCCATACTTTGGCTTTTTCCTCCAGTGCAGTCCCCAGTTTTTGATGCTGAAGTTTCCACCAAAGGAACTGTGCCCTGGTCTCAAACTCCCCCGTGTTCCACGTATGCTCTGTGTGCCACCCTGTGCCGATCGCCCCTCGCTGAGCCCCTCTCCCCTGTTTACAACCTTGGAATGCTTGCAGCTAGAAGGCAAAGCTGCACCAGAGATGAAGAGAAAAATCAGTCGCAGGGAAGTGTTAAATAATGGCACTTTGAAGCTACAACAGCAACACGAGGCACTTTCACAAGTACATTTCTGAGAGCAATAATATAGAGTGTTAGTTAAACAAAGATGTTGGCACCAAAGGGACTGCAAAATTATTCCAAGTGAGTGTTCGTAAAGGCTAATGTATGGAGTGCACTTGGTAGCAAGTTTTGGGTTCTTTAAAAGTTCAGTATCTCTCACCCACGAGTTAATAAGGAGGAGCTTGTACAGATGGCAGTGCACTGGACCCAAGTGTTTGCCAAACGCCTGGCCCGAGCTCCCACTGGCTCCAGGACGTTCCCCGTGGCACCAGGCCTGGGACTGTTGGCAGTTGAGACTTCATGATGAAACTGGGAGAGTCAAAACCAAATATCCCACCACGGCAAATTGCATCAGGCCGTTGCTCAACTGATCCTGGAAAGGCATTTCCTCCTGGTGCTGACTGAATTCACTAAATCACCTCGTCACGGCAGCTACCACCACGTTGTGCCTTTGTAATTGGAGACTCTCCTGCAAATCCGTGCATCAAAAAGAAAGCAGATGAGGTTTCAAACATTTATTTTGCAGAACAAATCATTTTTTTTTTTTCTACAGCGAAGCTTCTTTTAATGGCCAACAGTTCCATCACTGGAAGCTTCCCTGTCTAAGCATGCTTAATTGCTCCCCCTGCAAAAGAAATCTGCCCTTTTCCTTCCAGGGATTTCTACCTTACCCACTTGTCTTAAAGGGGCATCAGCATAAAGCAGAGAGCCAAACGTTCCTGGTCCCGACACCACACTTGTGTTTGCAGCGTTGCTGAGCAGAGCACACCAGGTTGACTTGCACAAGACTTCTCAACAGGGACAAAGATTCCTCCTGGTGAGAAGAGAGAGCTCCAGAGAAGTCCCCTTCAGATCTCAGGACTGCCAAGTGCTACCCGTGACTGTCAGCTGGCTTTCCAGCAACGGGTTTTCTTTAAAACAGTAACAATATTCAACTCTCCAAGAGTGGAAAAATGGGTCTTCTCCTCTCCCACCACAGCAGTGCAAACCCCAGAACCACGACCTCAGCGACGGGCTGTGTTCTTTCTCCATCAGCTGCTTCTGGAGCTAGGGAGGAGGCAGCCCTCTGTGAAGATGCTGGAGGACAAGAGGAGCACACTGAATGTGTGACAAGGTAAACTACATCATTCCATAGCTCCCCTATAGAAATTAGATGAATAAAGGAAAAAAAAAATCTTCGTGAACTGGAAAGGATAGCTGGGGAGAGGCCCTGCCAGGCGAGGAGGATGTGGAGGAGGGGGACTGAGGGTCAGTAAAAGTCACATTTCATGCTCCTTACACAAGAGACTTGAAGATCACCACAAGTAGCAGCAGATCACAGCACCACAGAATGTCAAGGGTTGGGAGGAACCTAGAAAGATCATCTAGTCCAACCTCCCTGCCTTGATTCTAAGAACTTCAGTGAGAAAAACCCTTTTGGTGTGGGTTGATAGAGATGGTGTTGTGAAGGCAGCGAGGAAGAGGAACGTTCAGCACTGAACTGGCTGGTTTTCAGTCCAAGCAGATCAGTCATCAGAGTCAATTGTCCCCATCCAGTGGTACTGTCTCTCCTAAAGAGCTGGATGAGTTCTGATGGCATTTGTTTGCCTCCATACCTCCAATTTTAACATTAAAACATCAGCTGGGAACCTCCCCAAAAACCCAAGAAAGACTTCAGGGTTGGTGGTGGGCACTGTTCCCCCGCATACTAACTTTTCCCAGCATCAAACAATGGTGGGAAATGAAGTAAAATGGGATTAAATTGTAGAAAGTAGGGGAGCTACTAAAGCTACATGAGAAGTGCACGGTGTACTGAGGTGATATTTTCTTCTCAATGTGCCAAGCAAATGTTTTTCTTAAATGACACACCAGTAATGGGATTCCATCAAAGCCTTGGGATAAATTCTGTACAAACTGGAGTTCATTTAGGAAAGTATTTTGAGTTAAAAAAAAGAAATGTCATCGATACATCCTCAGCTGAAATACGAACAGCAACTAGTTTCTTAAGTGGGAAACATTTGTTTATTCAAGCCACAAGCAAAATAACTACTAATGATATGACAGCCAAAAGAATTTCAAGTTAATGGTGGCCATCTCTGCTAGCTCATGATCTCCAGCACTGCCTGGATTAGGCCCATTGTCAACTGAAGCAGGTTTACTTGTCCTCTGCATTGACAGACAAAAACTGAAGTAACCTCAAAGGCAAAACTCTACTTAAAATCTTACCCTGTTGAGCAGACACGGGTTGTGACTGATTTGGAGTAAAGACAAAGTAACTCTACGCGTTGTAAGGGCACCACTTCAGATTTATATCAGTATTCATCTCCTCAGTTTAAAAAACAGTTGGTCCAAACTATCAGATTTTCTAGGTTTTTTTTTAATGAGTTCTCCGAGGATTTTACTGTTTGGATTTTAAGGTTAAATTCTGCATGAAGAAAATATGTAAGTAAGCACCTTTTGGAGCACCTATGTATTAATGGCTTCTGTTAATGCAGCTGAAGAAGGACCATGTGGGTGAGTGTAGATTGGAATCCCACCATGAGCTTTAGGAAAAAAATTCTACAAGTGCTCAAACGTCTCCAGAAAATTCAACCATCTCGGTGAGCTCCCGGTGCGAATAACGCTACCAATAACCAGAATAAAAGCAAAAAGAAATACCAAATCTGCCTAACTTTTAGGCAAGCAGAGCTTCCCGTGTTCCCAGCAAGCACATTTCCAAAGTTTCTGTTTTCCCAAATTGCACAATACCCGCGTGGACTTCACGCTCCTTTAGGTTTCCAAGCGCTGTGTCAGCGTGCAGCCGGGTAAGCTTTGACCCTCAGACTTCCCCCCATCCTTAAAACCAAACAAATACTGCTTGCAAAACAGCCGGCTTTTCACAGCTCCAGGTGAGCAAACGTCGATACCGACGCAACGAGCAGGAGAGCTCCTTGACAATTTACATCCTTCTCTTTGTCTTCCAACCGTCCTGGATCCCCCGGCGCTGCTGGCTCTGGGTAGCAGTCTGAGCAAGCCTCACTCCAGCTAACCCAGCTGTTTACACCGTGCTTTTATAGACAGAAAATTCCTTTTTTTCCCAGGATCATGCCTGATTTCGACATTCCAGTATTTCCCTCATGCTAGTACCTGTCCAGTCAAGTGTTGAAATTGGATTCTGAAGACAGTACAATACCCAGCGCCCACGGCCACGTGATTTGCAACAACCACCTCTTTGGCCCAGGAAAGGAGCACAAAGGGAATGCCCCCAAACTCACAAATGGATTGAAACACCAATATTGGCGGTGGGCACCAGGCACTGCTAAAGCAAAAATCTTTGAAGGCACTGTAAGCATCCAGCAAAAAGAACCCTGTGATACAGGGAAAAGGATTCAGAACATCAGTGGCTTTGCTGTGATGAGGGTGAGGATTTCATCACGTTTATGACAGCCACGGTCTCCAAACCTACAAACGCAGCCCCTGCGTGTTGACTTGTTTGCCTTGACATCAGATGTGGCTCTAATGGTGGGATGTAGGGTGCATGTTTCTGTCGTGCATCACTGAGGAGACTTGTGGGTTCCATCGATCGCTCTCCCCAGCTCCTGCATGAAGAATAAGCTTCCTAATTGGAGGCTAATTCTGAGATGAGACAGCGGGTTCAGTCAAGTCTTATGCTCTTTGTGAATTTTACTGCAGACAGGAACAGGAAAGAAGGAAAGAAGCAAAGAAATAAGAGAATAAGGAATCCACAGAGTACCTACCATTCTAATACCTTGTGTTCCAATGCAGAGTCAGAGCTTCTCCATTTCTGTGTGATACTGAAATCACTCAGAGCAAAATCTTCTGAGGAAGAACGGCTCCCTAAGTAAGTCTGCCAATGCTTTGCCATCCCAGTCACTGCACAAGAGATCACCTTCTCCAGAGGAAGTCCCTAAGGTGGCAGTTCCTCACCTAATTGCTCCAGAGAGACTCTGCCCAACAGCACTGCTGCTGCAGAACACAGCAAGAGAAGATGCTGTCAGGTAGGACACAAATACATGGGGGGGGGGTGGAACTGTAGTTCCCAGCATTAAATACAGAGGAGGACAATTGCACAGGAGCATCTCCTCATGGGATCCACTCTCCACGCCAGGATCATAGGACAATCCAAGTAGGGAGGGCCTTCAGGGGGTCTCCAATCCAACCTTCATCTCCAGGCAGAGCCAGCTAAGAGCTCACACCAACTTACTTTAACTAGTCACACCTTGCAAACCTGCAAGGCGCTCACCACACAACATTTCTGGGCAACAGATTCCCCTGCCTGACTGTCTAACGAGGAAAAAGGATTTTTTTAAATATCCATTATGCCATTAGCCAGGTTTGGCTTGGCTGCTGTAAATAAACAGGAGAACTAAATCGCTTTATGTTCAATTAGTTAATAGACAGATCCCTGAATACACAAGAACACCACCTACGGATGCAGGCAGCATATGTAACTCGCTGGAGGGAGAAGATTCATTCCCATCCTCCACAAAAAACATAAGAGCTAGAAATACTTTGTTTTTTGTACCACGTTGGGGTTTTTGCTTCGCGTCATTCGGAAGGCGGCGGGACAGAAAGGAGCGCGAGACGACTTGGAAAGCCAAGGTGTAGGTTACGCGGCCGCGGATGTGCTCACCTATCTCCACCCTCACAAGCCTGCACCCATCTGTCACCCACGACCCCGGAATGGAGACTGTGTGTTTTCGTACCTTAAACCCAACTGCAAAGCACTCCCTTGCTGAGACTGGGGGAAATCCTGGTCACAAATGCCTTGTAATTGATGTTAAGCCCGCACGTGAATCCGTGGACTAATCTCTTCCAGGAGGAGAACAACCAAGAAAGTCAGTATTCTGGGAAAAGCAAGAGATAGGCATTTCTGCAGCTGACATTTCAGGGCTATATTAACGATGTTAATAAGCTCAGGAGCTGTAAGCCAGATAAATATATAGGGTTTTATTTTCCTCTTGCAACTCCAACTCCTAACCAAAACAGGTGGCAGCTTTGCCACCCTGCAGCTGATCAGCTCTTATTCACAGCTAAGTGCATATGTAAGCAGTTACTCAAAGCTTCAGCTTCCCATGTAATTCTCTTTACACCATCCTTTAGGACAGCTAATGTTCTTTCTGTACCTGCACTTGCTGGCACTGTACACTCCTTAAAACCTTATTCCACCTTTTGTTGTTTGGTTGTTGTTTTTTTTTTAATATAGCTTCTCACACAGTTCTAACACAGACCAGGTCCCATATTCTATTTAGTAGAGGACTGGTCTACAAAACAAGATTTTTTTTGTGCCACATATGTATTTAATAAATGAGAAAAATAAGAAACCCAGGTATTGAGTGGGACTGTTATTGACAACACACAGCCCTTACAGCACGATTACACCAACCTCGCCTGAAAGTACTAAAGGGTATTTTCTTCCATAAATCCAATTAGTATTAATTGGAGCTACATCCACATTTTGAAAGAGAAATGCACACTAAGAAGTGGCTCGTGGCAGGAGGATTACTCACCTATACCAACTACTGAAACGTAAGAGCGGTGATAAACACAAGTCAATCAGTTCCACGCGGGGATCGTTACTCAGGCAAACCCACTGCTGAACTCCCCTTGCACTGGCAGATGCATGATGAGAGCCATTAGAAGTTGCTCCTGCCCTTGAAATGATCTCTTTACTTAAAAAAAACCCCTTTTTTTTTCAGTGATCATCAGATTTTCTCATCATTTCTCTAATCAGCACATGCTGCTAGGAAATCAATTTTGAGGGAAAATACATATATATACACACAGATACATTAAAATACACCTGCTGACTATATATAGCTATATTTACCCTTTCAAAGTAAATGGTACAGCAACATACAAGAATCTCTTCATGGATTTCACATCCTGTGTGCTAATAAATCAGTTATTCAGAAACTTTATTTATGAAAACCAGAAGGGGAAAGAAAATGAAGCTGGTTTATTTTGGGCAATGTAAAGAAAAGCACGTAACAATGGCTCTGGGAGGGCTCCCTGTAGTTCAAGGAGGAGCCATTTCAATCTTTGCTGAAAAAAACACCAGTACAGCCTGAAACAGTCGACTGTGCTTTGGGGCAGAGGGTCTGGTATGAGCTGACATTAATTTTTTAGGGTTTTAAGTTGATAGTTATTAGAAAACTATCGACAGGGCAGGTAAATGTGTATATATGCACATATATCTACACAGGTTATATCATATGGGTCTGTGAAGACGTTACAAAGGTGGAGAACAGAAAACCTCTGCAGACAGAGTAAGAATAGAAAGCCTTCGAAGAAAACCTTGAGCGATCAGTTCAAAGTACAACCCATTCCCGGCTAATTCCAGAGCAGAACAGAAAGCTGAAGTTGGCAGGTGCCGATTCTTCAGGACTAACCTGCTCATCTTGCACGGAGGCAATCTGGAAAGCCCATAGGTGTGAGTGCTAGGTGAAAAGTGTCACCCAAAGATTACCAGGGAGCGGAGTTGTCACTAGATTTCCACAGCTGTTTTCAGCCCCGCAGCCAAAGGTTATGCGGTAACCATGAGGCTCTAGAAAACTCCCCCCTCCTTCTAAGGGATTTAATATCTGATTGGACTTTCTGGGTTCCTCTTCTAATATGTGGTGCCACAAACAGAAGAGATACGAAGAGTAACATTCTGGGAAGAAGCCTAAGAAGAAGCATTTTTATTTCTCAAGAGCATCACTGTGACTGCAAACTGATTGCACGAACCTTGAGTTTTCTCAAGGCACAGACCTCCTTCCAAAGCTCTTTGACCAGCAGCAGAATCAGTCACAATTTCTAGCAGAGCAATAATTATTCCACAGAGAAATAATTATTCAATCAGCCCCACTGTCTAAGGGAGGGAAGGGAGAGAGAGCGAGACGTTTCTGCATCGACCTGGACCGTGATCCTCAACACAGAACACGTCGGGCATGTTTCAAACCCAGAGCAGATTCCATAGCAGAGTTCAATTACAGATTCTTCAAGTTTTATAATGGAAATGTTGACAGACCCTGAAATACAGTGACACTAGTGGGTGTCACTGGAATAAAGTGGCATTTAAGCTCTTTTTTTTTTTTTTTCTTTTTTGCTAGACCATGATTTCTGCAAAGGTCACATTTGAATAAAACTCTCCATTGGTAAACATGGAAAGCATCATCTGTGCCAGAAAGGCATTTTTGGTTGTGGTTGGTTTGTTTGTTGGGGTTTATTTTGGTTTTAACCTACCACGCGTGGTTTTAAAGAAGGAATTATTGCCTATCTCAAATCCCCTCTCAGGCACCATTATTGACAGGAGTTCTCTGCAAGGGGAAAGGAGAAGGAAGGACTTCCCTCTCGAGCTGAATTCCCTGCTGACAGAGCACTGGGGCCGTGACACAGCAGCAAGGGAAACCCTCTTGGCTCTTTCCCAAGCTTCTTTTCTCTTTGATTATATCCCCATGGGGTGCTTAGGAAGCTTAAATACTACACAGGATTTTGAAGCAAAAGAAGGGAGAGCCAAGAGGTTCAGCAACAAAAAAACCTCTGTTAGCTTCGTAGGAAAAGAAGCGGGACTTGGGGTCGAACAGAATTCTCATTGTGTTTTAACGTGCTAGCTCTGGCTGGAGCAGGCAAAGCTCACCTGGGGCAAAAAGACAAGAGAGAAACAGCTATAAATATATATATATACACCTTATTTATTCTTAGCTGAAATCCAGAACGAGCACAATGTGGTAAATGCAGGAATATTCCCAGGTCGGAATCTCATCCAAGGCACTCTCACTGCTTCGCTTCCTTTACAGCAGTATTTGCTGATGTGCAGCTTCACAGGAAAGTTATGAAGAGTTTGTTTGAGTCACACGAACAACTGACATCAGGGGAAGGGTGCCAAGGAACCGGTGTGCTGAACAGGGAGCCTCGCAGGGCTCAGACAGGGCTTTGGAGGAGGTCAAACCACACCCCCACAGAACTCCACCATATAAAACTACTACACAAATTCTGCTTGGACTTCTGGGTGCCTCTTCTAAGGAATTTAGTATTTGGTTGGACATTTTGAGTTCCTCTTCTAAGGAATTTAATATCTGGCTGGACATTTTGAGTTCCTCTTCTAAGGAATTTAATATCTGGCTGGACATTTTGGGTTCCTCTTCTAAGGAATTTAGTATCTGGTTGGACTTTTGGGTTTCTCTTCTAAGGAATTTAGTATCTGGTTGGTCTTCCTGGGTTCCTCTTCTAAGGAATTTAATATCTGGTTGGGCATTTTTGGTTCCTCTTCTAAGGAATTTAATATCTGGTTGGAGTTTTTGGGTTCCTCTTCTAAGGAATTTAGTATCTGGTTGGACATTTTGGGTTCATCTTCTAAGGAATTTAGTATCTGGTTGGACTTTTTGGGTTCATCCTCTAAGGAACTTAGTATCTGGTTGGACTTTTTGGGTTCCTCTTCTAAGGAATTTAATATCCAATACCAGTTTAGTAAAGGTTAATACTGCTTCTTACTACATTTTATTTAAAATATTTTTAAAAAAGAAGAGATAAAGAATAGAAGAAGGAAAATATTTTCAATTCTAGTCTCCTCTACATGGAAAATGCACTTTATCTTCAAAATATTCCGTGTTATTCCTTCAGACAGCCTGTGGCATAGACCCCTGACTGAATGAGTACAGCCAAGGCAATGAAAAATATCTCCCTTCCACGCTGGAAACTACAGACTACCCGATAAACCGCAACGAGGAAATGCACAGAACACCTTTCCTCTTACCCCTTCTGCCTGTGCTGCTGCCACAATCCATCCTCAAAAGCAGCAAAGCTACAGCTGCAGGAAAAGGAGGAGCCACAAAAGCAAAGCCAAAGTATTTACGAGTCGGGTGTGAGGAAGGTGCCGTATTCATGTATCTTGAACCCCAATTCCCTGCATGCAAAACTATTAGAAAGTGGAGTAGAATAATTTGCCGTCGGATGCTTGACCTGAATCTAGAACCTTACGTGTGTCCTTAATAGCTCCTAACATTGCAGAGCTACCCAGTTGGAGAAGAGCAATAAAAAAATCATTTTAGGATATCTCTTTGTGCACGGAAGCTACGGCTGAGCCCGAGGTTTAAATCGACCAAACGTTAGCTCCGTAAGGGCCACGGGCTTACAAAAGCCTTAGGAAAAGAGCAGTAAGAAATCACAAGTCTCCGAGATAAGGCTGAGGTCATGAGATTATCTGATTAATACAGGAAGACATCGGAAGTGTCTCGGTGCCACCCTGGTAGATGCCGATGGTTTTGCAGCTTTTGCCCAGGACAGCTCCTTTCACGCTGGCCCTAAAGCAGCGCTTATCTGGCTACAGGCTCTGCTCTTTCACTGACTGGTTTTCATCCACTGCCTTCACAAAACCGAGCTGCTTTCCTCACACGCCCCAGGGGAATTCTGTTGACCATATCAAAGCGACTCCGCGGCCTCTTTACTCTCCCCTTTGCCTGGGCCCTCAGAGAGATGAAAGTTGGTAGCGCTGGAAGTTCACTAAGGACTAACGGTTCCTGAGGGGATCCAGAACAGCCCCAGACAGCTCAGTGGCCCAAGTGCCAGTAGACTTTTAGTGATAAATCAGTAAGCACCATCTCACGGGCTCATGCTCTTCTAAAAGGAGTATTAGAAATCCCAAACAGTCTAGAAATCCCATGGAGAAAATTCTTCTCCACTATGGATACAACAGCAAACTGGAGATCGCAGAAGCACAGAATTACTGAGGCTGGAAGAGCCCCCTGAGATCATCAAGTCCAGCCTAGGACCGAACCCCACCACATCGGGCAGACCATGGCACTCAGTGCCACATCCAGCCTTTCTCTAAACCCCTCCAGGGACGGTGACTCCACCACCTCCCTGGGCAGCCCATTCCAATGGCTGATCATCCTCTCTGTCAGGAGATGCTGCCGTCTTATCCTGATCTCATCCCCTCCAGGAGCACGAGGCTAAAGCTTGGTGAAATCCTTTTATTTATTTATTTATTTGTATTATTATTATTTTCATTTTTTAGATGTCCATGCTTCTGTTCAAGTTTGACGCCATTTCCACATTTCCTCTGTATGACATGTAAGGAATTTCAAAATAAAAATAATTAACAGTGCTTCCAGAACACATCTTCTTTGCTTCACATATACAATTTTTACAGAATCCTAGCATGGTGAGGGTTGGCAGGGCCCTCTGGAGCTGATCTGGTGCCACCCCCCTGCTCCATCCAGCAGGGGCACCCAGAGCAGGGGGC